>OVBJ01001476.1:10119-27924 GCA_900406535.1 Noccaea bulbosa | reverse complement strand
TCTGCGTCAGGATCCCCATAAACTGGTCACCAAGACCCGGAGCTGGAGCCGTGCCCCCACCTGGGACCGCTAACGCCCCCACGCCCACACCGGCACTAACACTGGCATCACCCGCGAAAGCATTTTTTTTTTTTATTATTTAAACAATTCTAGCGGGAGTCTTAAAATAAAATAAATAAATAAATCAAATCATATTATTCAGCGGAAGCAAATAAATCAAATAAATAATTCTAACAACTTAAATGAAATCATTAAATAATTAAAACACATAATCCTATCATCCTCTTCCTCGGGCTCGATTCCGCGATCACACTTTTTCTTTACCTTGATTTTGGATTGAGGGAAGGAAGGAGATGAAGAACAGAGATCAAACAACACCAAAAAGCTCCAAAATCTCCCAAATCGCTCTAGAACACCACAAAAACGCCTCTGGAACTCTTGTCTCGAAAAACGAGCTCCTGAAACGCGGCTGGAGGCTTTTATTTCGCGATACAAGGGTTTTCCCCAAACCAAACCGAGATTCCAATTGACTTAAAACAAACCGAAAATTGGATTTCGGACCGGTGTCGATCCACACTAGCCCTGGTGTCGATCGACACCAAAGAAAAGTTTCATTTCTTCGGTTTAAGGATGTTACAGTTTGCGATAATTTTTTGTATATTCATTAATTTAAATTATAATGGTTTTGTATTAACGTCTATGTTTTGATATGTTAAATTTGTTATTTAATTTATTAACATATTAACTCTACAGTGTATTCCCAACTTTTTCTTTGTAAATATTTAACATTATGTTTGTTCAGTTCTTCAGAGATTATAAATATACATTTTACTTGATGGTAGAATTTGTAAATATGGTGAAGGATCGCATTTTCATTCGAAACATGGAATAAAATCATATGTATATGAAATTTTACATATATATTGAAATAACCAACACCATTTTTTTAAATAAATAAATAACTAAAACAATTTTAGCGAAAATATTAAAAACCATTAAATAAATAAAACAATCAATTCAACAATATTCAGCGGAAACAAACAAATAATTAAATAAGTTCAAATCTAACAAGTAACAACTTAACTGTTCAACAAAAATAATAAATCATATCATCCTCTTCCTCGGATTCGATTCCGCGATCATATTTTCCCTTTACCTGCATCACATGGCAAAAAGAGACGCGTGAGTATTTCATAAATACCTAGTAAGACGATCATCCTGTCTACAGGCCATTTACGCAATTTCTATACAATTAAAGTCTTTTAAATAATTATCACAATTATTAAATATTTTTCCATAATTAAAATATCTCAAAATAATTATTAAATAATTCTCAAAATTAAATAATAATATTAATTAATTATTAATCTAAAAATAATTAATTAAATCAAACCAATTAACCATTTAAATCAATTAAATCTATTAAACCGGATTAAACAATCAATTTCCAATTCAAATTGAATTAATTTAAACCGACCATTAACCGGCCTGCTTGGTGTCGATCGACACATGTTCGACATGTCGATACCGAAGACAATGAATCACACCACAAACACAGAATCCTCAATCATAACAACCAAACTCGCATTCATACTCAACATTCAACACATAAACACCACAAAAAACCTCAAGAACACAGCAATTAACAGTTTCGAAATCTATATCTAGAAACTACGGACGTACAGTCACGTACTCACCTTGATTAAGGTTTGAGAAGGTGAAAGAGAAGAAGAAGAGCAATCAAACACACCCAAAAGCTACAAAATCTCTCCAAAACTCCTCAAGAGCTCCAAAATCGCCCCTTTCTCTTCTCCAAGTCGCAAAGCGACAAAAACTGTGCGGCCAGACCTTTTTATTTTGCGACTTAGGGTTTCCAAACCCAAACCAGGCAAAACCGAATAATTAAAATTAAACCGGAATTGATTTTCGCGAGCCGGTGTTGATTGACACAAGCAAAAATCACACTTTTTTAGGCTACGCATGTTACAATTGTCCCCTACTAAACTGGATTCGTCCACGAATCCTAACACTATACGCCTCTCAAAGACCAAAACCCGATCTCGTAAGGCCAAACACTGGAATCCTCAACTGATCTCCGAGACTCTCATTCAAAACTATGTTATACGCACGTTCCAAGACATTTTCTCTTAACTCATTATCCAAACACTTATATTGTGGCCACGGCTCCCAAATAAGTCTAAACCAAAAACCACCTGTATTGGAGCCACATCGTCCAAACAAGTCTGCATCTACCCAAACTGGGGCCACGGCCTCCTAGATGGGCCTGCCAACGCTTATACCGAAGCCACGACACTCGGATAAGCCACTCTCACTGAAGCCACGACACTCAGGTAAGTCTTCCAAAATGTAATGAGTTATTCAGGACCGCAACCCTTAGATAAAATTCTTAAACGTCTATAACAATAAGTTTGAATTGTCTCATGACCCAACAGGCCAACAAAGTGTGTAACATCCGAACAATATTTAAACAACACAGGAAAATGAGGAAAAATTCATCTCATAAATCTCCAAAAGTGTAAATCGTTACAACGAAAACGAAATACAATAACGCCAAAGCTCAAAAGCTAACATAAAGACAAAGCCACAAAGACGAAAGAAGCTCACTCCTCGACCTGCTTGTCGAACCACTTCTTGAACTTCAACTTCATCTTTGCCTCAGGCTCCCAAGTGTCCTCCTCTGCACCGCCACAAGACCACAAAACTCTAAAAAACAGTATCCTCTTGTTCCGCAGAACCTTGTCCCTCCTCTCAAAGATCCTCACAGGCACTGCCGGAACTGTCAAATCTGGCTGAAGAACCTCTGAAATCTTAGCCACTAACTCCTCTGAAGAGTGTAGACACTTACTCAACATCGATACATGAAACACCTTGTGAAAGGCTCTCATAATCGGAGGTAACTCTAACCTGTACGCCAATGGTCCAACTCGTTCCACAACCGGAAACGGACCCATAAACCGCGGACTTAGCTTGTTCTCTGCTATGGAGCTGTTAGGACCCCTCAACATAGCCATCTTGAGATACACACTATCTCCTACCTGAAAATCAAGCTCTCGTCTGCGTCAGCGTAACTCTTCTGTCTATCCTGAGCTTCTTTCACGTTTAGCCTCAAAACACGAACCTTCTCTGTCGTCTCCTGAACACAAGTAGCTCTATAATTGCTGCGCTCCCCCACTTGGGACCAGAATAAAGGTATCCTACATGGCCTCCCATACAAAGCCTCAAATGGAGCCATGTCGATACTCACCTGGAAACTGTTGTTGTAAGCAAACTCAACCAAGCTCAAATGATCTACCCAATGACCACCCCAATCCAACACACACATCATCAGCAAATCCTCCAAAGTCTGGATAGTCCTTCTGACTGCCCAAATGTCTGCGATGATATGCGGTACTCATGTGCACCTGCGTGCCCATATCTCTCTGAAATGCCCTCCAAAACTCTGAGGAAAATCTCGGATCTATATCTGACCCAATACTGGATGGCACTCCATGCAGCCTCACAATCTTACACACAAACTTCTTAGCCAAAACAACAGTTTCATCTGTCTTCTTGATGGCCAAGAAATGTGCTGACTTGGTCAACCGATCAACAATGACCCAAATAGCATCATGTGTCCTCGAAATAGGTAGTCCAACCAAGAAATCCATCGTGATCCTGTCCCACTTCCACTCTGGAATGGGTAAACTCTGTAAAATACCACCCGGAACCTGATGCTCAGCCTTCACTAAGTAACATGTGTTGCACCTCGCAACCCAATATGCTACATCTCTCTTCATACCGACCCAATGATAGTACCTCTTGAGGTTATGGTACATCGTGGTCGCCCCTGGATAAATCGAGAACTTGCTCGAATGAGTCTCTCTCAAAATCTGCTGTCTCAACTCCTCAACCTTGGGTACACAAACCCGATCACGAACCAAAATAGTCACGTTCTCAGAAACCTGATACTTGGAACTCGGCACATGTGACGCATCGATCAAACTCTGATCACTCTCCTGCGCCACCCTGATCCTGCTCAACAAATCTGCCAGATCAACTGCCTCTAAGCCCAAAGGCTCCTGCGAAATAGCACAAAGGTGCAAGATGCTAATCTCGCCCACCAAAGTCTCCACATCCTGCTCTAAAGCCGAATCACACCTCCGTCGACTCAAAGCATCTGCCACTAGGTTAGCCTTGCCTGGATGATAGACAATATCCATATCAAAATCTGCAAAAAACTCAATCCAGCGTGTCTGTCTCGTATTCAACACTGGCTGAGTGAAGATGTACTGTAAACTCTTGTGATCTGTGAAGATCTTCACTGACTCTCCCAAAAGATAAGATCTCCAAATCTTGAGTGCAAAGACCACCGCTCCCAACTCAAGATCATGCGTAGGGCAGTTGCGCTCACTGCCCTGCAACTGCCTCGAAGCATAGGCAATCACTCTACCCTCCTGCATCAGCACACAACCCATACCATCTCTTGAAGCGTCGATATACACCACATAAGGCTTCCCCAGATCGGGTAATGTAAAAACCGGTGTAGTAGTCAGCATCTCCTTGAGCTTAGCAAAGCTCTCCTCGCACTCCGGCGACCAAACAAACGGGACATCTTTCCTAGTCAACTTCGTCATTGGCTGAGCCATACTCGCAAAGTCCTTGACGAATCTCCTGTAATAACCTGCTAAACCAATAAAACTCCTGATCTTGGTAGCGCTACTCGGTCTAGGCCAATCCCTGATTGTAACACCCCCAACTCAATCTATAAATATACCAACTCGAGCGTTTTACGTCGAGACATCCAATCGAGTAAAGACTCAAGCCCCAGAGGGGATCCTTGACATAAATCCGGTCCCTTTTAGTGCTCTTACCACAGCCCTCATTATACTAAGGCTTTGCAACCCGTAATATAAGGACTGAGTTGTGTTTGTCCGGACGAAACAAATATCATCCGAACAAGCCATCTTTTATAAAACATTATTTTGATTATTATTATACTAAAGATGAGTTCATACAAAATAAAAGGTTTTGTGGCCAAGGAATTGTGCCTAAAAAGAGAAGAAAGAGATGAAAGATATAAATACATACTGTTTGAAATTCAAATTTTACAAAAGCCAAGGTAAATCTACTCCAGCCGCCTAACGTTCCACGCTACTTCAATAGGTTGATCTACGAGTTACCTGCATCACAAATAGTTGTCATAAGTAATCTATAATTACTTAGTGATTCTAGGACCCTCTATAAAACAAGTATTAGTCCCACCCCGACTACCCCCAAATACTATCAAAGCGCGCAATACTAATCTAATCATTGAAACACATAATCAATCAATCAGAAAAATGGCGGAAGCTCTAACACACAACACACAACACACAATAGACTTGCTACTATTATGCTACTACATGCATGCGATAACTTCCCTAAGTTATCATGCAACTACAAATGCGGTAAAGGCCTCTATCATGCAGTGATACTCACTCCTCCATGTTATCCATTATAAGTATCACACAGACGACCTAGAAGGACTCACACGCCGTGTTATCCGGTCTAGGAATCACACAGAAACTTCGACCAGACTCATAACACCATTATTCGTCTCCCTGAGACTAACTCACGGCCCTGTCCCCTTGTCCACGACAAGAGCGCCCAGGTTAAACTTACACCGTCGTGTAACACTCGGCCATGGGAGCTACCCAAGTAACCCGCTGAGGATGAGGAGTATCACATGCACCGCTAAGATCATGACTTCCACCGCGTCATGATCTATATACACTAAGAGCCATGACTTTCACCACGTATGCTCAACACACAAAAAGGAACCATAGCCTCTGCGCTATGTTCCACACCATGAAACCATAGCCTTCGCTCTATGTTTCATATAAACTCAGATCATAGCTTTCACCATGCTATGATCCTACAAACTCAGATCATAGCTTTCACCACGCTATGATCCAATAAAAAAGGGAAAACATAGCTTTCACCACGCTGTGTCCCAAAACACCAGATCCATAGCCTCCGCGCTATAAACTAAAACCCGGAACCATATCCTCCATGCCATGTCCCAAACAACAGAAAATTACTTTCAGACTTTCACTCACCAGTAAAGAACTGCAAAAAGAATCTCTAAGTTTACCATGCAGCCTAATCAGGAGGAACACCTTTGGATCGCATGTTCCTAGCTGAGTTCGGTTCTACATGTAAACTATCTAGCTACCGTAAGCTACCGAGACTCACACTAGATGAAGATGTAGCCGCTCTGCTCTCCATAATCTAGAGCTTCAACCTGCGCTCGAACTAGATCCACTATCTAGTTTAGATCAAGTTTAAGGCAGAACTTAAACTAAGAGGGTTAGGGATCTAAGGCTTACCGACCGTACCACACGCTATCAAAAGCGATCACGAACATTCACCATGTTCAGATCTCCCTAACGCAAGCTAACTCCTTCTACCTAACGCTCTCGATCACTCTCTCTACGAACTGCTCACCGAACCACTCTCTCTCTCCTTTTCTCTCTTTCTTTTTACTAAACTAAGACAAGATGAGATGAGAAAGGGCTTACAAAATGGTGAACGAGGAGTTTATATAGTGGCTGAGGAGATAAAGTGGTGGTTGAGACTTCCATTCTTCTTTATACCCATGTCGAGTGTGATAGCGACATTCCAGCAATAAGTGTCACGGTTCTATACCCCACGCACAAGAGGGAGCACGATCCAGCGACACCTCGTCCTGACCATCTCCCTGATCTCTTCTAGCGTTGACACTTGCCCATACAAAACCGTTATGCATCGCTTTCAGCCTGTCATTGACACTTGCCCATACAAAACCGTTATGCATCGCTTTCAGCCTGTCACCTCACATGCAAGATACATTGAACCTCTTTTTATGTTCAATGAACCTTCATCAAGATTCATTGAATCTATTTCCAGATTCAATGAATCTCTTTCTCTCTCCTTCAAATGTCTCTCCTGCACATGTCTTGTCTCCTCTCTTCCTTGAGGCAAAATAGATTGCACTCCCGCGTCCCGAACCTCTGTTCGACTCCCCGGGCCCGACCGTCCCGCGGACCGTACCGATCGTCCCACAATCGTACTTCATCGTCTCAAACGCCTTTTTCTTTAACCTCCATGATCGACATCATTTTCGACCATGACTTCCTCCTCCACCGTCCCACGGACGTCTTCGGTTGACCGCGGCTCAGCGAAGTTAGAGTTTTACTCGTCCGTTTTCACTTATGCTTCGACCGTTTGCCATCTGTTCGAACTGTAACTCGAGAGAAATATATGCATTTCTTCTTACTCCTCTTCAGGGATATTACATTGATAGCCTCGATCTTCACCGGATCTACATAAACTCCCTCTGCATAAATAATATGCCCGAGAAATCCCATCTCTCACTGCCAGAAACTGCACTTGCTCGACTTAGCATACAGCTTATGCTCTCGAAGCTTCTCCAAAACTAGCCTCAAGTGAACCTCATGCTCATCAGGACTCTTCGAATAAACCAAAATATCATCGATGAAGATGATTACGAACACATCCAAATACTCCCTGAACACGTCGTTCATCAACCTCATAAAAGCTGCTGGCGCATTCGTCAAAGCGAAAGGCATGACCACAAACTCAAAATGCCCATATCTCGTCCTGAAAGTAGTCTTGCTGACATCCGCATCGTCTATCGGGTTCTGATAATAACCCGATGCCAAGTCTATCTTGGAGAACCAAGTAGCACCCCTCAGCGGATCCAACAACTCATCAATCCTCGGGAGAGGATACCTGTTCTTCAGAGTGACTCAGTTAAGTCCCTGATAATCAATACACAGCCGTAAACTCCCATAATTCTTCTTCATAAACAGAACTGGTGCTTCCAACGGTGAAACACTCGGTCTGATAAAACCCTTACTCAAAAGGTCCTCTAGCTGATGCTTCTTCAGCTTTGCCAACTCAGGTTGAGCCATCCTATAAGGCGTCTTGGATTTTGGCGCTGTCCCCGGCTCTAACTCAATCGTGAAAGGGTCTGACCAAGATGGTAGCAACCCCGTCAACGACTGAAAAAAATCCTCGAAATCTTGGACAACCTGATTATCCCCAATAGCCACCTCCCCACTGGACTCCGCCTTAGTGATTGTCGCCAGATTGGCTTCACAGCCTCACTCAATCATCTGCTCCGCCTGAATCGCCGAGATCATTAAATTTCGGGAAGTCGGTCTCACTCCTTAAAACACTAACCTCGACGCTCAAAGACCACTCTGCCTCTGTAGCAATCTAGATGATCCCGGTAATGAGATAACCAGTCCATCCCCAAAATGACGTCGTACAACTCCACCGGACTAATAACCAAATCCGCCGGCATCGACTGCCCCGAAATCTGAATATCGACGCCTCTTGCATGGCCCGAAGTAGCCAGAAAACCACCTCCAGCCATCTTGACCATTCCCGAGCGCTCACCCGCGCTGCTTCAGATACCTATATTCTCGACACACTTTAGAGTAATGAACGGCTGCAACCGTGAAGTCCTGCAGGCTGTAACTTGGGACACATCCGTCTGAGATGTCCCAGCTCTCCACACTGGATACATACTCTAGCATCCCGAGGCACCTCCTTCTTAGGACAGCTAGACACACGGTGCTCCATGCTCCCACGCCCGTTTTACGAACCACGTGGAAATCGGCTAACTCCCGAAGCCTCTTCCTGACTCCTCTTCTGGCTCTGCGCAGGCTTGCTGCCCTTGTCAGAACCAGAACCGAAACTCGAACCTCAGCGCTGGTGCGGCTGTTGCTGCTGGCCCCTATGCTGGGTAGCAGGAACAACTGCGGCTAGAACAACTGCGGAGCCCACCTGCTCACGCTGGTCCTCCTCGATCGAAGATGCGAACTCTACTAACTCCGCCCTCGTCATGTACCCACCACTCCGACACTGCTAACAGATACTCGGACGAAGCCCCTAGAGAAACCTCTGAAGAATCTCGCGCTTGCCGCCTATGTCGAGACCGGCATGCACCAACAGCCTGCTAAACTCTGCAGCGTACTCGCACACCGAACGATCACCCTGAGAAAAGGAAGTACTGGACGTCAAACTCCGCTACAATTTCGCCCCAAGTCTCCTCCCCGCAAGGGCCCGCCACCAAAAATGTGCGTCACCACTCAGATAGTGGATAGCTATCTTTACATAGTTTTCCAGTGGACACCAGATAGACTGGAAATTTCGCTCCAGTCTCGATCTCCACTCGTCGGCCTACTCCGGACCAACACCGTCCTCAATGTAAGGCGTACCAATCCTCTGCATCTCCCTCATCATCTCCAGATAATGCGGATGCCCCACAACCGCAGCACCATGCTGCCCAACGAAACCCACAAAAACCCTGTGTTGGTGTCAGATTTTATCGGATAGAACGATATCATTTGAACCGAGCCAGACCATATCAAACCGGGCATTAAAACGAAGGGTTAACAAGAAGCCTCTCGATGGGCCGAACTAATGTCCAACGAAGCGATTCGAGCCGAGGCCCATCAAAGAGCCCACAAATGAAGACTTGCCTTAAGTTATAGTCGGCGAGCAGAAAAGGAAAGTTTACTTAAACATAAACTTTGTAAATTCGGTTCCTATTCTCTTATAAATAGGAACCGATAGTCATTTTTTGAGAGACACAGAGCAAAGGCACAGGCCACGCACATTGTAGCTCGCATAACAGCTAATAATAACAATAACCATCTATGGCTCGCTATCAGTGTTTACTTACGAAATTCAAGGCTCTCCCTAAAACACTATCAAAGTACTATTGTTCAGTTTCGGCTCGCACAATTTGGCGCTAGAAGGAGGGGGGAAGAATTTTAATACCAAAAAACACAAGAGCTGGACGAGATGACTGAAGGAGAGTCAAACGGGACCGCACCGGTCTATCAGCACAAAAATGTAACAACCGCGATCCAGACGGAAGCGGAAAAGATCGCTGCCCTTCAGAAACGAACCGAAGAGCAGGAAATCCTAAACAGTACACTGACGGAAGAGCTCGAAACTTTGAAAGCCAAACTTAAAGAAAGGGAAGAACGAGGCGCTGCGCGACGCAAAAACACCAAGCCGAAGAACCTGGTTTTCGGCTCCGTAACTGATGAGGCAGAAAGAGAAGAAGACGACGACGTGGAAAAAACCCCGGAGCGAGACGAATCAGAACCAGAATCAGACGGTTCGCCACCGCGCCTTCCAAAGAAGAAACAGAATCGAGGAGTCAAAGGCGCGCCGCCAGTTAAACCGATACGAATCAACCTAGGAGATCCACTCCCCAGCGATATCACTCCCGAGACACTGGCCGCCATCTTGGAACAAATAATGCTCGAAAATAAGCAGGCCGATAAAGCTGCTGAGCAAGAGAACGACGACTCGCCAAGTTCAGACCCTACGACGCTCGCTGCAGCAGTATCACGTCTCCTGTTGGAAAGGCGAGCTGGAAATCGATCACCCCGCGTCACGGATACAACCAAAAAGAGCCATAGGAGCAGGGACCAGAATATGAGCCGCGACGAATTAGCTGAAATCCATTCCCACCTTGAAAAATCCGATAACGAAGCAAAACTACTTCGATCGCAGATTCATAGGGCGCTCAGCTCGGTGCCGGAGATTGCTCAGATATGTGAAGACGCAAAACATACACCTTTCTCAGCAAGAGTAATGAGCGCCAAAATAATCGATCCCGGAAAGCTCAGTATACAGAAATACGACGGTTCGACCAACCCGAAGGATCACATCAACGCATTCCGGGTCGCCCTGAGTCGGGCTTAGTTCTGAAGTACAGAAAAGAAGGATGCCGGTTATTGCCTCCTGTTCGCTGAATACCTGAAGTGTCCGGCTTTGGATTGGTTCCTAAACCTCGAGCCAAATTCGATCGAAAACTTTCAACAGTTGACGGCTCTCTTTCTCAAACAATATTCCATGTTCATCGAGAAATCGGCCTCAGTAATCAACTTATGGAACATGCTACAGGGCGAAGGCGAATCACTTCGCAGTTTCATGGAACACTTCAAAGCGAGAATGGCCAAAGCCGGAACGGTCAACGACGAGATCGCAGTGGATTCGTTGAAAAAAGGATTGTGCTTCAAATCTGAATTCCGAAAGGAGCTCGCGTACAACAAACCTAAATCAATCGCGGATGCCATTCATCGATCCATAATATTCATAGTAGAGGAAGAAGATATGAAGTTGCTAGCTGCGTCACATCTCGCGTCGAAGGCAACCACAAAGCAACCGCCTAATCCGCCAATGGCTCATCAGCAAACGAACCAACACCCTAATTATAGACGCGGTAGGAACGGTTATATTCACCACGAGGGGCGAAACTTCTCCAGGGCGCATAACTATCAGATCGGGGCAAGCCAACAGGCGGGTGGAACGAATCAAATAGGCGCTGGTAGGGGACGAGGCGTGAAGAACTACGTCTGGACAAGGAACCAGAATCCCGCGAGCCAGGATGATAAGGTTTACTGTGAATTCCATCAATGCTACGGCCATTCGACTGAGAAATGCCGCCATTTTGGAGCAGAGCTCGCCAGGAAGTTTCTCAGCTGGGAATTGAAAGGCGATCTGAAGCTGGAAGATCTGGAACGCCCCGAACCAAGAGAGCGACCGGAGCAGCCAGATCGTCCGACAGATCAACCAAAATGCAGGAGACGGGATGATTCGAACGAACAGCCAGGATCGCGAGGAAGGATCAACCTTATATTGGGTGGCTCGCAATACTGCCCGGACACGGTGTCATCGATCAAGGCTTTTCAGCGACGAGCTGACGCGGCGGTCTATTGGTACGACCCCCCTAAGCTCCCAAATGTCGAGATCTCCTTCACCGAGAATGAGGTGATCGGAATTGATAAGCCACACGAGGACCCACTCGTGATCATGCTGGCCATAGGTAACTTCGACGTGGCTCGAGTTCTCATCGACACAGGGAGCACAGTGGACATCATCTACAGAAGCACACTGCAGAAAATGGGAATCGACCTAAATGATATAAAATCGACACAGAAGCCATTAGTAGGATTCGGAGGTGAAACAACAATGTCAATGGGATCCATTATACTCCCGATCGAGGTAGGGGGAGTAAAGAAGATGGTGAATTTTTCTGTATCGGAAAACCCCCCGATCTACAACGTCATCATGGGAACTCCGTGGATTAACTCAATGCGAGCCATACCATCCACTTATCACCTGTGCATTAAATTCCCCACTCCATCAGGTGTCAAGACCATCCTCGGATCGCAGAAAGAATCGCGAATTTGTCTCATGACCAAACACAAACTCCGGAATCCGTTGCCCGAGCTGCTCCTAAAAGAAGATAGGAAGAAGATTAAAACTAGCCGAGAGTCCGCAAATGGTCTGGCTAACCTCTTATACCAATTACAGATTAGCGGCGACATCGAGCCGATCAGAAAGAAGTTCGCCAAGGATGGAACGGCTAGAGGTAAACTGGCCAAAGAAAAGGAACTCGACATCGAGGAATCAAGTTGCGAGGCGGTAGTAAAAGAGAATATCGATACCTTCGCCTGGACGGCCGAAGACATGCCTGGAATAGACATCAACATAACCTGCCACAAGCTGAATGTAGATCCAACCTTCAAACCATTGAAACAAAAGCGAAGAAAGCTGGGACATGAACGACTGAAAGCCGTGAACGAAGAGGTAGAGCGCCTGCTGAAAGTGGGTTCGATTGCCGAAGCAAAATACCCAGAGTGGCTCGCTAATCCTGTGGTAGTTAAGAAGAAGAATGGAAAGTGGCGAGTCTGCATAGATTTTACGGACCTGAATAAGGCATGCTCGAAGGATAGTTTCCCGCTTCTACATATTGACCGGCTCATAGAGGCGACAGCGGGAAACGAGCTGCTAACGTTCATGGATGCCTTCTCAGGCTATAATCAGATTTTGATGCATCCCGAAGATCGAGAAAAAACGGCGTTCCAGACAGAGCGAGGCATCTATTGCTATAAGGTCATGCCATTCAGACTCAAAAATGCGGGAGCAACATATCAACGACTCCTGAACTAGATGTTTGATTTGCAGCTCGAAAAAACAATGGAAGTTTACATCGACGATATGTTAGTAAAGTCCCTGAAGAAAGAGGAACACGTGGCACATCTCCGAGATTGCTTCGAACGAATAAACTCACATAACATGAAGCTGAATCCGACGAAGTGTCGCTTCGCTGTAACATCCCGAGAATTCCTAGGTTATTTGGTGACTCGTAGCTTTGATCAAAATGCCATCACCAGAAACAAAAAAGCAAATACAGCAGCTGACTGGACGCATCGCGGCACTCAATCGTTTCATCTCGCGATCTTCGGATAAATGCCTCCCCTTTTAAGATACATTGCGAGGGAATAAGAAATTCGAATGGACACCGAGGTGTGAAGAAGCTTTCCGCGAGCTAAAGTCATATCTGGCAAGTCCTCCAATACTGGCAAAACCAGAAGAAGGTGAACCATTGTACCTATATATCGCGGTATCGGTGACAGCGGTTAGCTGGGTCTTAATACGAGAAGATCGAGGGGTTCAGAAACCGATTTTTTACATAAGCCAAAGCCTGACGAACGCAGAAACAAGGTATCCCCAGAAGGAGAAACTCGCCTTCGCAATTATAGTATCGGCTCGGAAGTTACGACCCTATTTCCAGTCACATTCGATCGTTGTCCTAACAGCAATGCCTCTAAGGATAATTCTCCATAGCCCAAGCCAATCAGGAAGATTGGCAAAATGGGCGATCGAGTTAAGTGAATACGATATTGAGTATCGAGGCCGGACAAGCGAGAAGTCACAGGTGTTAGCCGATTTCCTGATCGAGCTACCCATCGGCAGCAGTGAAGAACCAAACCATCCCACTACCTGGACACTTCATATGGACGGCTCGTCATCAAAACAAGGCGCTGAGGTCGGAATTCGCCTTACCTCGCCGACAGGCGAAATCTTGGAGCAATCACTTCGTCTAAATTTTGGTGCGTCAAATAACGAAGCAGAATACGAAGCATTGATAGCTGGACTAAGACTAGCACTCAGGATTAGAGCCCACGATATACGTGCCTATTGCGATTCTCAACTCGTCGCGAATCAATTCAGTGGAGAATACGCCACCAAAGACGAAAGGATGGAAGCATATCTCGGAGTCGTCAAGCATCTGGCCAAACAGTTCGGTAAATTCTCTTTGGAACGAATCCTGCGAAGCGAGAATACTCAAGCCAATGATTTAGCATCATTAGCCTCGACTTCCGACCCGGATCTAAAAAGGATAATACCAATGGAATTCATCGAACGTCCTAGTATTGACGTAGGCGAGCCGGAGATCAATATGATGATAGTGAAAGACGAACCGGAAAATGATGGAGAACTCATCGGGAATTTACCCGCAGAAATGGAGGTAGACGACGACACAGAGTATGGATGCGACAAGAAATGGTTGGGTCCGATCCGCGTCTACATAGCAGATGGTGAGGTCCCAGCAGATAAATGGGCGGCTCGCAAATTGAAATCTCAAGCGGCTCGATATATCCTGATCAGAGACGATGTGTTCAGCTGGAGATTGTCCGGCCCGTTACTCAAATGCGTGGAAGGGAAGGAAGCAAGAAAGATAATGGAAGAAGTCCATAGCGGCTCGTGCGGAAATCACCCTGGTGGACGAGCCTTAGCAATCAAGATCAAACGTCACGGCTATTTCTGGCCGACAATGATCGGCGATTGCGAAACCTACTCGAAGAAATGCGAAAAATGTCAGCGACATGCGCCAACGATACACCAGCCAGCCGAACTGCTATCTTCCATCTCCGCGCCGTATCCATTCATGAAATGGTCAACGGACATTATCGGACCGCTACACAAGTCAAAGCAGAAGAGATTCTTGCTAGTTCTAACGAACTACTTCTCCAAATGGGTCAAAGCAGAATCCTACGCAAACATTAAGGACACCCAAGTCGAGCAGTTCATCTGGAAAAACATAATATGTTGGCCCGGAGTCCCATATGAAATTGTTACAGATAACAGATCGCAGTTTATATCGGCTAAGTTCGGGAAATTTTGCGACAAATGGAAAATTCGTCTCAGCAAATCGACACCCCGTTATCCACAAGGAAATGGCCAAGCCGAAGCAACTAACAAAACGATTCTAGACGGACTCAAGAAACGGCTCGATGCCAAAAAGGGACGCTGGGTAGAGGAGCTTGAAGGTGTGCTTTGGTCCCATCGAACGACTCCGAGGCGAGCCACTGGAGAAACACCATTCGCACTCGTTTATGGGGCTGAATGCGTAATCCCACCAGAAGTACATTTCCCGGGCGTTCGACGTTGGTTATTGCCAGAGCAAGAAGGCTAACACCATATGATGATGTTAGACGAGCTGGACCTAATTAACGAACGACGCGACCAAGCGCTTATCCGCATTCAGAACTATCAATAATCCGTCGCCAAGTACTACAACTCCAATGTCCGAGCCCGGAGGTTCAGAGAAGGCGGCCTAGTTCTCAGGAAAGTATTCCAGAATACTGCCGAACGCAATGCCGGAAAGCTAGGTGCAAACTGGGAAGGTCCATACAAGATCACCGAAACGGTTCGCCTCGGAGCTTATCGGCTACAAAACAAGGCTGGCGAGGCAATATCAAAGCTGTGGAACGTAATGCATCTCAAGAAGTATTACCACTAAGGTGCGAGGCGCCATCACCGCTTATCGACTACAAAACAAGGCTGGCGAGGCAATATCAGTCATCGTTTGTTCCGACCCGTTAATCACTAATAGATGAGGACATGGCAAAAACTGGAACAATTCGATCAGAAACCCAATACGCCAAACGTCTCACAGCAACATTGGTCTAATTTAGTTCGTCATTATTTCGACCCGCAATTTTCTGATTGATGAATTAGCGGCAAAAACGGGAATAATTGGACATAAACCCGATATACGAAACACAGCACAGCACCATCGGTATAAACATTTCATCAAACCAAATCAGGCAGATTAACGGTTCGACTAATATCTTATGGATAAAGTCATCCAGGCATTAAGTACAAAAGCTGAAATAGATAAAGCCATCAAAGCATCATGAAAAACAACAAGGCTCAATGAGGAACTTGGTTCGGAGATTCCTGAACGACCGACGCGGTTCTCTCGGCAACATCTTCAGGCCTCGAGCTCGACTCTTCAGTCTTGTCGGGAACGTTGGGGTCTCGGCTCGATGCTTCTGGAATCACAGTTGCGACCTTCTCAACGCGGTCTTCCGGTCTACCTTCGGAATGGTCAACCGAGACTTGGCTCGTCGGTTCTAGCAGCATCCCATTGCGAACTTATACCGAGACTGAGTCATTCAAACCAAGTAACTGTCTCGTCTCTGTTATGTACCTCAGGAAGACTGGGAGGATCCGGGAAAGCAACGAGCCGACTGATCACATCGTCCAGCAAAGCGCTGGCCTCTTCGGCCGCCTTAGGATCCAAAGCAACATACACCTTGAGCTTGAACAAGACGAATGACTCGAGCATGCACTCCCCCAAGCTCCTCCAATTTGGGCCTGATCATCTCAAAAAGACGGGCGTACCAGCTATTCAGCTTGCACTTTGCTTTCCTTACCTAGACCTCGAAAGAAGCGTCCATGGTTCGCACATGCTCCTGCAGCTGGGCAATCTGAGCCTCGAGAGCCCTCTTCTTCTCTATGAACCCGCGGTTTATGCCAGTAACCCTAACCGCCTCGGCAAGATGCCTGGCCGCCTCCTCTCATTGCTTCCCAGCTTCAGCCTTAAGCTTGGCAGCTTCCTCTTTGGCGTGTTTCTGAAGCTCGTCGAGAGCAGCTGGGCCCTAGCGAGCCCTGGTTTCGTAACCCTCGACGACTCTGTTAAAACTTTTCGAGAGCTGAAACATAAGATGAAATGAATAAAAGCCCTGTATTCTCCCATAAACCAGGCAGATAAAAAAAGAAAGAGGGCATACCGAGAAAATACTGGAGGCAGCCTCCGCATAAGCCTCTCTCTCCAAGAGAGTATCAGGAGGAGGAAGACGAACCGCGGGAGTACTGTTCGCTAGGAAATTAGCCGCCTCGGCTTTTTGAAGAGATCTGTACTCAGTCGGGTTGAGCTGCGAACCAGAAGGCGCATCCCCCTTTTCCTTCTTCAAAGCCGGTTCTTTGAGCTCGCCCAGCGCAGCTCTTTTCCTGCTCCCCGCCTCAAAAGATGTGTTTTTCGATGGTTCGCTGATTGGATCGGCGGCCTTCTTCTTCTTCCGATTAAGAACTAGGGACTCATAATCCCTAGAAGCGTTAGAACGAGCCGGAGAAGCAGATACCGATGAAGCTTTAGACTTCGAGGACTTCTCCATAGCTACCCTGGCAATTGATACGGCCTTCCCAATATCCGTGGGTGGCTTGCCGATGACACCTTTCTTCCCAGCTCCGCCCGCCATCACCTTCTTTCCCTCGACTTTTGACTGGCGAGCTGTTTCTTCCTTCTGCCGAAGAGTCGCCACCTCAGCATTTCGCAGAGCCTCCTTTTCTGCCCTTTGTTCTTTAAGAATTTCGCGAATCGACTTTTGAGACATCGTGTTGGAAGACTCGGGCCAATCTGGAACCTCTTCGTCTGAACTGTCCGAAGATTCGAAAGAATCGTAAGCTTACTCGCGAGCTTTTTCCACTCGTTCGAGGGTGAAATCTCTTTCCCAATGAACTTTTAGCTTGCGAGAGCGATCGAGAAACTCAAAGAGATCTGATGGACAGCGAAGCGTCAATTTCCGATCTGAAAAACGAAAAGGAGAATGCTGTTAGACACGATTGCGAGAATCCAAAATGATGATTTCACATCGT
>OVBJ01001476.1:0-10109 GCA_900406535.1 Noccaea bulbosa | reverse complement strand
CCGATTTGTTGCCAGATCTCCTTAACAAACTTCCTCCGTATACTCCCGACCGAAGCGCCATTTATCGGGACGAAGAAAAAATACTTCTCCCAACCACCGTCTTTGTTGGGAAAACCGTCGATGATCTTCCGGTTCTTCTTGTTGGAGATGAAATAGCGAAGCGACTTTCCGCTACGATGAAACTCCAAAAGATTCTGAAGGTGATGGATCCCGAGCGGAATGCCAACCTCGTAGCTCAGGACGATCAGCCCAATCAAATGCCGTATTCTTCGCGGTAGTAGTTGACCGATGGCGAGCCCGTACTTGCCCAGAAAATGAAAGATCAGGCTCAGGATGGAAAACCATAGGAAAGTACCATAGAAGTAACTTTCATATAGCGTCAGGCACCCAGCCGGCGGATCATCGGCTCTTTGATGGCTCGATGGAAGAATGAGCTCGATGCCCTCGGAGATATGGAAGCAGCGTCGAAGCGATTCCAGAGAAGACTCAGTACAAAGTGTCGACCCGGGAGGTTCGGGATCGCCTTTGGACCTCATTTGTTTACGATCTTTTTGGGGGCTCGACTTTTTATATATCGCCTCTTTGTTCCTTGAGACGAACCAGCTCCCAATGCATCGGAAGCCAGATAGTCGATCGTCTCATCAGCCAACAATCTCCTCAGCATCGAAGAAGAACTGGGGCCAAACAACTCTGGATGGGCATTCAGGATCGCTTCGTCATCTAACATCTGCTCGATTTTGATTTCCTCCGCATTGAAAATCGAATGAAATTCCGTTTGAGCACGAGCTGTCTGATCCTGGAGAAATGTTTCGTCGGCTCAGACGAGAGCTGATTTATTCTGTCCCCCTTCTCATCAACGATCGGCTTGCATGCCTGATTCGAACCATCGCGCTGAGCAACCGGAGGCTCACTCGTCAGCGCGCAAATCAATCTCAGCGCCTGTAATAGCCCAAACCGATTGGTTCCCAGCTCCTGAAAGCGGTGAATCGTGTGAACTAGTGGAATTAGTCGGCTCGCGGGAGGAAACCCGATGATGATCCGAGCCTTTGGAATCATCGGAATTGTAGGAGCGGTCCTCAGAATGATCCGCTCCGATAGAAAGAGTGCGACTGCCTGAAGACATTTGGCTCGGAAGAACATTGATCGGAAAAATTGAAGATTTGCCGGAGAAACGATTCACCACGGCGGCGAAACAAAGAACACGAAGATCTTAAGGAAAAAGTATAGAGAGAGAAAATTCTACCTTTTACTCGGCCGAGGAGAGAGAGACAGGATGCAAAAAGTGAGCCTCGGGGTCTCATATTGATAGAAATCTTGGCGCGTGGGCGCGTCAGCTCGGGAAGACGAAACGACACGACCTTGTTCCCGCCCAATTTTTAGGGCTTCCATCCAAGATTAATGGTCCCAAAGACGTTTCGGATTCCAGGCCCAATAGCTGCCAGAGCAGCTTGACATTGTAGCAAATATCAGCAAAGCAGCATTTGGCGAGCCAACCCCATGGTTCAGTTCAAACGACAATGCCCGCTCTCAACTTTTAGCTCGTCACTCTTATACCTAAGACTAACGAGCTGGGGGGCTAATTGTTGGGGTCGAATTTTATCGGATGGAACGATATCATTTGAACCGAGCCAGACCATATCAAACCGGGTATTAAACCAAAGGGTTAACAAGAAGCCTCTCGATGGGCCGAACTAATGTCCAACGAAGCGATTCGAGCCGAGGCCCATCAAAGAGCCCACAAATGAAGAATTGCCTTAAGTTACAGTCGGCGCGAGCAGAAAATGAAAGTTTACTTAAACATAAGCTTTGTAAAGTCTGTTCCTATTCTCATATAAATAGGAACCGATAGTCATTATTCGAGAGACACTTTTTGAGAGCAAAGGCACAGGCCACGCACATTGTAGCTCACATAACAGCTAATAATAACAATAACCCTCTCTGGCTCGCTCTCAGTGTTTACTTACGAAATTCAAGGCTCTCCCTAAAACACTATCAAAGTACTATTGTTTAGTTTCGGCTCGCACACCCTGCTGCCCAAAGAAACCGGTACCCAGCTGTGCTCCGGCCACCAAAGGAACACCTGGCGTTTGCTCTGGAGCTGCCTGCGGAAGACTTGCTAAGATCTGCATGAGGATCCCCATAAACCGGTCACCTAGACCCTGAGCTGGAGCAGCACCCGCACCTGGACCCGCCAAGGCTCCCGCGCCCAAACCGGCACTCACACTGGCCTCACCCGCCAAAGGAACTGACTAGATCACCGACTCAGATCGAGAGATTTTACTCTTAAGTTTGCGAGATCTATTTGCCTTAATCCGACCGTTTTCATTTCATGGAAGTCCCTGGCAGAGGAAAGGGCTGTAGGTGATGGCGCATTTTGCTTCTTATTTAGAGAGGGGTGAAGTCACTCGACTGAAAAGAGAGGGCGTAAGCATGACGCAGTCGCCACACTTGGCACAACACTCTCGTCTGACTCCGTCTGCGCTCCACGACCACGACCACGGTCTCTGCCGCGACCTCTACCACGACCACGGTCTCTGCCGCGACCTCTACCACGACCTCTAGCAGCTCCGTCTATCTCACTAAAAACGGAAAAGAGGTGAGATACTAACACAAAACCAAAAGAACAATACACAACTACTCACCGCAGAATCGTCTGAAGCCCGAAGAGGAATATACTAAACTATCAACCTAGCACGTCCTAAAACCGTCTAGGCTCTGATACCAAAACAAAACAACCAACTTTTAAAAAAAAAAAAAAAAATAACTTCAACAATTCTAGCGGAAATCTTGAAAAACCATGAAATAAATAAAACAATCAATTCAACAATATTCAGCGGAAGCAAATAAATAATTAAATAAGTTAAGGTCTAACAACTTAACGGTTCAATAAAAATAATAAATCCTATCATCCTCTTCCTCGTGTTCGATTCCGCGATCATACTTTCTCTTTACCTGCATCACATGGCAAAAATAGATGTGTAAGTATTTCATAAATACCCAATGAGACGATCATCCTGTCTACATGCCATTTACGCAATTTTTAGACAATTTTTTTAAATAATTATAACAATTATTAAATATTTTTCCATAATTAAAATATCTCCAAATAATTATTAAATAATTCAAAAAATTAAATAATATTATTAATTAATTATTAATCCAAAAATAATTAATTAAATCAAACCAATTAACCATTTAAATCAATTAAATCTATTAAACTGGATTAAACCGACCAAGTTCCAATTTCAATTAAATTAAATTAAACCGATCGTTAACCGGCCTGTGTCGATCGACACCTGACCATTTGGTGTCGACCGACACCAATCATCAGTCGAATACCGAAGGCAATGAATTACACCACAAACACAGAATTCTCAATCATAACAACCAAACTCGCATTCATACTCAACATTCAACACATAAACACCACAAAAACCTCATGAACACAACAATTAACAGTTTCAAAATCTAGATCTAGAAACTACGGACCTACAGTCACACACTCACCTTGATTAACATTTGAGAAGGTGAAAGAGAGAAAGAACACCAATCAAACACACTGATATATCCATATTTTACATGTTTTTACTTAGTATTTATTTATGTTTTCAAGTATTTTCAATAAGGTTTTATGCCTTTAGAGGTAGTTTTCTTGTATTTGTTGGTTTTGGAGTTTTAACAGGTTAAAACATCAAAAAGATTCAAAAAGGATCAAAAGAGCCTCAAACCATGATCCATGCAAGTTTCCAAGTCCAGAGCATCAATTTGGTTCCAAGTGTCCGATTCTCGCTATTAAGTAGAATCGGAGGTTCGGAAGTTTGGCCGTAAACGGAGGTGTTCCCAACGTCCAAAAATCATGATCTTGGTCCTGCTGGATAGATATGTGAGTCATCATCATTAGTGTTGTGAGTTCAAGGCGGTTTATAACTTATCCCATGCAATCCTGTCATTTCATTGAATGTTTCCAGAGATTATCCTTTGCCTGACTTCTTTCTCATATTGTTTACAACCTCATTTACTTATTTGCTTGTTTTCTTTTGATTCTAGGCTCACCACACTAGCTACTCATCATTCACAATAGACTTGAAACGAGATCACTCCTCCTTGTGTTTGACCCCTACTTACCACAGCTGTGCATTTGCAGCTCTACCAAATTGGGTTATAAATTGTATTAGTTTGAAGCATAAAACCCAACGCATCACATACCCAGAAGCTCCAAAATATCCCCAAAACTTCTCAATAGCTCCAAAATCATTTTTTTTCTCTTCTCCAAGTCGCAAAACGACAAAAACTGTGCGGCTAGACCTTTTTATTTCGCGACTTAGGGTTTCCAAACCTAAACCAGGCAAAACCAAACAATTAAAATTGAAACGGAATTGATTTTCGCAAGCCGGTGTCGATCAACACCAGCCTTGGTGTCGCTCGACACCAGTAAACACTTTCTTGGGCTACCGATGTTACATATATACATATTAACTCTACACTACATGCATCCCCAAATTTTTCTTTCTAAACATTTAACATATTTTAAACATTATGTTTGTTCGGTTCTTTCTAGATTATAAATATATATTTATTCTTGATGGTAGAATTTGTAAATATGCTGTAGAATGGCATTTTCACTTGAAACATGGAATAAAATCATACGTATATGAATTTTTACATATATATATATATATATATATTTTTTTTTTTGTGGTAATGTATGAGCATGATGACTTTTGATTCTTGTATACTATTTTAGTTTTGTAAATTTAAAATATATTTTTGAAACAGTCATGTCATTGCTTAAGAAATATACATATAATTGCTCGGCTTATATTTGTTTAAGAAACAATTGCAGCTCTAAATTTTCATTAACTTAAATTATATTCTACATTTTTTAACTCGTAAACACATTATAATATTGTTAAAATGATAAATCCTCTATACAACTTATTAAATAAATATCTAACTATATACTATTCCGAGTAAAATATTTCATTACTTTCTCTACATTTTATATACAATTATGGAGTTTTCTCTCTATTTAGAGTGTATATCAGCATAAAAATATTAATATCATTAAATACATTACTATTTTAAACATAATTAAAATTAAGAAAATACATAAACATATTAAATAATAAATAAATATAAAGTATGTGATAATTTGCTATTAGTTTTGTTTTTTTTTAAACTGTAGTATGAAAATATACTGGTTCATAAAAAAAAGATATACTGGTTCGGCTTCCACCTCAATCTCTCGCTCGTTTTAGTTCTGTTTGCAAACGATGAAACACTCTTTTCAACGACAAGAGTTTCATTAATTAAAACTTGACTTGTGCGGTCGTGCCCGTCCAAAATTTATCTTGTTTTCCCTATCAAGAATAACTTTGGTAGATGTCAATCTTGACGGTCCATCTATACAGGTGCATAATCTACACTCATACAATCCTGGTTATACACATTCCAAGCATTTCACATTCCAATATGGTGAAGGGTTATTGGCTTATGCCACTAGGAGTTGGATGGCGGTTTGTAACTCGTGGTTGAGACAGATCCGATGGTAAAAATACAACGCTGACCAAAATGTCAATGGCCTAGGATATGACAATAGTAGATCTGATAGTCATTACAAGATCTTGTCAGACTGTCCACGCAAAAATTTCCCCCATAAAAGCTACAGTCAGTAGAGAGGTAGAATCCGATGCGAGGAAATCATATGATTTTCAAATCAATTTGAATCTCAAATGCAGGGATCATAGCGTATCCTTGAACGGGAATTTGTAATGGATTGCTTTTAAGATCAAGTTTGGTACAAGTGTCATCGAAAGCTTTGACTTTTCAATGGAGAGACTAAAACCTTTGTGTTCTGCCAAGCCAAAACGGTTAGGCAGCCGCATTGTAGAGATTATGAAAAGTCTCATAAACATTGTTTTTATTAATAAAAAATTGATTTTCGAAATAAAAGAAAAAAAATTAAAATTGACAAAACAAGATGACAACACGTGTAGAACTTATCCCCTGAATCGATTCTAAAAGTTGTTCCCCCAGAGTCGATTCTATTATAATAGTTTGCCATGTCAATAAATAATTATTTTTTCTTTTTTTGGTTCAGAGATCCTCACCAGCTCTATGATGCGGTTGCCCTTATTTCTACCAGATATCTCTAACGGTTTTCAAGGTAGACCGTTTTTCGTATCTAGAACTATCAACTATGTAAGAAAACAACTTTAGCAAAAAAAAAAAAAAAAAGCTATGTAAGGAAACAAAGAATATAGAAGTTTGGGTGACAAAAGAGAAGATTAGTTGTAATGTCAATGTGGATGGAGGAGAAGGTGTGGGATGGTTGAAATTCATAAATGTAACTCGTCGGATATGAGACATGTTACATGCAGGCCCGACCCAAAGCTAAATAAGACACAGAGCTAGAAAATAATTAAATGGGCCTTCAGATTATAAAAATTGAATAATTTGGACCATTTTGTATATAAAAATAAGAAAAAAAAAAATTTTGGACATTTTATTTTTTTTAGCCTAAAAATCCAAAAAACCTAAAAATCAAAAAAAAAACCCAAACTTAAAATTGGACCCTATGCAAATGCACATGCATAGGGCCGGGCCTGGTTACATGCAGCTCTCCGCCGAGTTACTTCATCGACGATAAAAGTCATATCTCGTAATGTGTTGGGTGGACAATACATGAATGAAAAGGCTTGCAACTATATTGTTAAGGGAGATGAAGTCCATCAAATTAGAGTAGAATCTCTAGTTGAGAGTTGTCCTCATCATTGTATCTATTTTCCCAGGCTAGTCTCTGTTCCTTCTTGTTAAAGAGAAAGAAGTACATTTAGGTTGTTGAGGAATGTTAACTGGACCTATATGTCGGTCTTGATAATTTTCTTCGTCTACGCTCTATTTTTGTTTCCTGTTACGTTGTAAATTTGTAATGCGTTTTAAATTTAATAAAAAAATCTCAGTAACAGCTACTAAAGTTTTTTCTCAAGACACTTGATTTTTTTTTTTTTAAACGTTTGTTTTGGCATCACGTTCTAATACAGTTGATTTTTGAAAAGCACATAAAAAAGGTTTCCGGGAAGGATTCAGATCTACTATTCCAAGTTTTGAAGCGGCAAAACAAGAAGAACCGCGTTATAACTAAGGGGGAATTGCCAAAACTAGTACACAATTTGATTTGAAATGCAAAACTAATACCTATATTGAATTGTGAGCAAAACTAGTACTATGAGAATGTACAATTACAAACTAAGCCCTTATGAACAAAGAAAAAAAAGTTGGTCGCAATATATCTGTCTTACCCTTTTTAAAGTCTATTCATGAAGTCTACGGAGTATTAGACTTCATCATGAAGTCTAATTCGTAATCACAACTCAAATTTAATTTAGAAAATTATTGGAAATTTTTTTGATGAAACAAAATTATACATAAATAAGATTAGAACATTTAGCATCTATGAAAAGTAAAATTGCATAAAAATAAATTCATATAAATCAAGTAAGATAAATTATATTTGTAACCTATAAACTATGTGAAGTCTACTCAAGAAGTCTAATAAATGCTAAAACCTTAAATTTAAATTTTAAAATTTACAAAAAGTATTTTGAAAAACATATTTACACATAAATTTAACACAAGCAACTGCAATCCATATAAAATAATTTTTCAAGGAAATTAATCAATTTAGATCAAGTAAGACAAATTATGTTAAACAAAAATAAAAAATTGTGTGAAGTCTACTCATGAAGTCTGTCAAATAACAAAATCTTAAATTTAAAGTTTAAAATCGTTAAAAAAAAAATTTGATGAAAAAAATTATGGATAATTTAAATAAACACAAGTCCTATCTATGAAAAATAAAATTTTTTAAAAATGAATCAATTTATAAGTTTCATGAATAAACCAATCATCAAGCTTAGTGTTTGAGGTTCAAAGTACAAGGTTTATGAGTGTGTTTGTTTGGGTTTAGAGAATTTTGTCATAAAAAAATGTTTGTGGTTTGTTTAACGATTTGAAGCTAATGAATTCATAGTTTATAAGGTAAATTGTGATTATATATACATAATTGATGTTTTCTATAGCTTCAATCTCAAAAATTCAATTTAGGGTTTAGGGTAAGTTAGACTTCATAGATAGACTTCATTGTTAGACTTTTCTGTGAAGTCTATTATTAAAAAAAAAAGAGCGGTAAACGAAATTTTTAGGGCGGGAACGAAATATTTTGGGCGAATAAATTTATCACTAAAAGTACAATTTATAGACTTCTCGAGTAGACTTTATATTTAGACTTTGTTATGAAGTCTTCTTAACCGATTTTTTTGATAACTAAACCGTAAAATTTACTTGGTATATAATAAAATTGGTAACCCTAATTTTGATAAAAATGAAAACGGTGCCCTCTTTCTTCCTCTAAACTCTCTCTCTCGCCGGTGTTCTCTCCCGCGCCGCCGCTGCCCAGATCTCCTCCTTCTCTGCCGTCGTCGTCTTTCTACGCCGCTGCCGTCACTCTCCGCCGCCGGTCACGATCTCTTCCCGCGCCGACCTCCTCTCTTCCGGTATCTTCTCCGCGCCGGTCTCCTCTCTGCGGCGGTCTCCTTCTCGCCTCTCTGTCTGTTGCTCGCGCCGGTCGCCGCTCCGCCGCTCCACAGCAGATCCGGTCTCCCGCGGCCGGATAAGAGTCGTTATGAAGCTCACCTTTGGGATAAGAGTACCTGGAACCAAAACCAGAACAAAAATGGAAAGCTTCAAGTTTCAAGTAGATCATTTCTACATTAGGGTCTCGCTGATTTTGGTTTTGATAAATACCGTTTTGTGGCCAAGAAAATGAGACTTTTATGTGTTTGGATTCCTCTTTATATAGCTCATAGTTTCAGATAGATCTTTTCTTTTGCGATTTGATGTACACCGTATTGGTGAAGATCTAGTAATTTTCTACCTTTCCTCTTTTCAGGAGATTATCGCTGTTTACCATCTCCTCTCTCCTCCAACAATTACTCCTGCTCAATCAAACAGGGTCTGCAATGCCCTTGCGCTTCTTCAGGTACATAAAAGCTTGCCAATTTCCAATTTATTTTTGTGTGTTTAATTTGGAAGACTGAACTTTCTGTTGATTCGACCCTTCTTTTTGACGTCCAGTGTGTTGCTTCTCATCCTGAAACGAGAATGTTGTTCCTCAAAGGTACAATCGCCGATTCTTTTATGTTCTTTATCACACTTTTTTGGCTGACATTGTATGGTGTTGGTCTTGATTTCTGTAATGTAGAAGGCTGATTCGTTTTTGGCACATAAAAAATCCTCTGATTGTGAAGAAGCGTGAACCGGAGCTGGAGCCAATGGAAATGGTGGAGGAGACTAGGGAGAAGACCGAGAAGGAGGAGGAAGAACAGAAGACCACAAAATCAAGGTTCTCCTTTTTCTTTCTTCTCGCTTCATTTTGAACCATATATATATATAGTCCCCAGTCCCAGTGTGATATTTATAAAGGTTGAGGTTGTTGTTATGATCTCCTGAAAATAAGAATTTTAAAGCTTTGATACATTGACTTGTTTTTGGCTATTTTTCTCGACCATACATCAGCTTTGATACATTGGTTTGTTTTTGTGATCCTTGCATTTGCTTCGATGTGTGTTGAGCCTTTCTTGGCGCCATTTACTTCGTTGCTCTTCTTTGTTCATAGATATCTCACATTTACTTTGATGATTTATTGTTGTTAGGGAGAAGCATCAGCTCTCTTTGTGGATCATATAGGGAATGGACACACCAATGGGATTTACCATCTTGCATTTCGTTTACTGGTGCCATTGCTGCTGGTTGATGCAGAGGGAGCATAAGATCTGTTTTTAGCTCATGTTTTTATCTTAACTTGTAAATGATTCTTGTATTGTTGACTCATTTTACCTAGCTACCAAGTTCAAACATGTGAAGAGATTTCCTGACGATAAGTAAGGAACTAGAAGATAATGAAAAATCCATGTTTTCTGTTTCCAGAAAATTGCATGTTTTCGTTTTTACTACAAAGCTTAGTCAAAACCGCAACAAAAACAACAACAGTTTCCGTTTCCGTTTACATGAGATATGTATCTTTCTTGCTTCCAAAACCGCAACAAAAA
>OVBJ01001475.1:0-27924 GCA_900406535.1 Noccaea bulbosa | reverse complement strand
AGTGGTAAAAGAGCTCCAGCTGGAGTGCCCGCCCTGGGTTCGAGCCTTGGCCACAGTGGATTTAATATCCCTTCCGTTTGGGGCGCTGGACCCCTTTGAGCAAAGCTCGAGGGGATAGTCGGGGGTTCCTGTTCGGGTTCGACCCTCGGAATAACTGGATACAGCTAGACAAAGCTCGGACCATCGGTCCGGGCCCCAGGACTGATCGGTGACCGTTCGGTCGGCGCATCAGACCCCGGATACCNAAAAAAAAAAAAAAAAAAAAAAAAAAAAATTGGTTTAATATTAAACGATATAATAAAATAGTCTAAAAGGTGTAAATTTAAGCTACGTAGATTGTATAAAAAGTTTATGACATAAGGATCTTGCTACACCCTTTTTTGTTTGATAAACCTCTAAACTCACAATATTGGACTCATATTTTTTTTGGTGCTTGAGACTAATCGTTGATAAGATCTTTAGATGATATAAGGAAATGTCACATTTGTAATTACTTTATACCTAGTCTCCTCTATGTAATCAGTATATATATTTTGTAAATATCATTTTCATAATACATCAAGATTACAATCCTATATGGTATCAGAGCAAGGCTCTCTAAAAACCTAATTTCTTTTGGCCGCCACCTCTCTATTTTTCAAATTTTTATCGTCCCTTCTCTCCTTCCGCTCAAACTCAATCTCACTGATTGTGATGGCTGCTACGGCCTCAACTAACGAGACCATTGCTGTCTCCTCTACTCAAACCCTCCTTCATGTCAATATGACAAACGTAACGAAGCTGGCCGCAACAAACTTTCTGATGTGGAGTCGCCAAGTTCATGCTCTGCTTGATGGGTATGGCCTTGTCGGCTACATAGATGGAACTGTTGTTGCTCCTGCTTCCACCATTACTGTTGAGGGTCTCGTTTCTCCAAATCCAGAGTATGCAGTTTGGAAGAGACAAGACAAGCTTATCCTCAGCGCTCTCCTTGGTGTTATCACCATATCCATCCAGCCGCTCCTATCCACGGCCGACACCTCCGCGCAGATCTGGACAACTCTCTCCAACACCTATGCCAAGCCCAGTCGGGGTCACATCAAACAATTGAAGCAGCAGATCAAAAGCTGGACGAAAGGAACTAAGTCTATCAATGAATACTTTCAAGGACATACTATGTGGTTTGACCAATTGGCTCTTCTTGGCAAATCTGTGGACCATGAAGATCAGATCGAATCGATCCTTGAGGGTCTACCTGATGAATACAAACATGTCGTTGATCAAATTGAGGGTCGAGACTCACCACCTACTCTCACCGAACTTCATGAAAAGCTCCTCAACCAAGAAGCCAAACTTCAAGAGAATGCTGTGCTCCAGACTCCGTCACCGATCACGGCTAACGTTGCCAACTTTTGTGGGGGACAAAACACTAGCAATCAAAACCACAACAGTAACAACTACTGTGGTCAAAATCGCTACAACAACAAGAATCAACAAACATGGCAACAACAGCAATTCCAACCGCGGTCCGATCAAACCTCTTCTCGTGGCTATCAAGGCAAGTACCAGATCTGCGGGATCCACGGTCATAGCGCTCGTCGCTGTTCTCAGTTACAGTCCGTCGCTGCCTCTGGTGCAATGCCTCGTCCATACACTCCTTCTCCTCAGTCTTGGCAACCGCGTGCGAACATGGCTGTAACACCTCCATATGATCCAACAAACTGGGTTCTTGACACTGGCGCTACACACCATCTGACCACAGACCTGAGCAACCTCGCCATTCACCAACCTTATACTGGTGGTGAAGGAGTCACCATCGCCGATGGCTCCTCAATTCCGATCTCGCATACTGGTTCCTCTTCTCTTTTTACACCATCCAAACTTCTTACTTTGTCTAATATCCTATATGTTCCGAATATCCATAAAAACCTTATCTCCGTCTACCGCTTGTGCAATACTAACCAAGTTTCTGTTGAATTCTTCCCTGCTCATTTTCAGGTGAAGGATCTCAGCACGGGGGCCCGATTGCTCCAAGGCAGAACTAAAGACGAGCTTTACGAGTGGCCTATTGATTCTCATTCCAAAATCTCTCTTTTCGCCTCTCCTACACCAAAAGCTTCGCCAATCTCGTGGCATTCACGTCTTGGGCATCCATCTCCATCTATTTTACAAAATGTTGTTTCTCAGTTTTCTTTAACTCTTTTGAAATCTTTATCACAACATTTGCCATGTTCTCATTGTTTTATCAATAAAAGCCACAAACTTCCCTTCTTCTCAAACATAATTCACTCAAACAAACCTCTTCAATATCTCTATTCCGATGTATGGACGTCGCCGCTACTCTCGGTGGATGGTTACAAATATTATCTCATCTTGGTGGACCATTAAACTCGTTATACGTGGCTCTATCCACTAAGGCGGAAATCTCAAGTCCGCGAGACCTTTGTTACGTTTAAGGCACTGGTTGAGAACCGGTTTCAAACAAAGATTGGAACGTTGTATTCTGACAATGGTGGCGAATTTATTGCTCTCCGACAATTTCTCTCTGCACATGGAATCTCTCATCTCACATCTCCACCACATACTTCGGAGCATAATGGCATCTCTGAACGAAAACACCGTCACATTGTCGAAACAGGTCTCACGCTCCTCCATCAGGCATCCATTCCGCCGTGCTACTGGACGTATGCCTTTGCGGCAGCCTTTTACTTGATTAACAGCCTGCCATCTCCGGTCACTGCCAATGTCTCTCCGTATGCCAAGCTGTTTGACCAACCACCAAACTATCTGAAGCTTCGCATCTTCGGCTGTGCCTGCTTCTCGTGGCTCCGTCCATACACAACCCACAAATTTGACCAGCGTTCCACAACCTGTGTCTTTCTTGGATACTCTCTCACTCAAAGTGCTTATCTGTGCCTCGACAAGGACACAGGGCGAATTTACACATCTCGTCATGTTCAATTTCTTGAATCCACCTTTCCATTCGCTTCTTCTCCAATCGCCGAATCCATTCATTCCATTTCAGAATTGTCGAATCCTTTTTCGTTTTCTGCTCCTGAGCACATTCCTCTTCAACGGCCGCTCGTACCTGCTCCGTCTGTCGCGCCTCCGAGTCTAGATCCTCACCCGGCGTCTCCGGTGACATCATCACCGACTGATTCGCCGCGAGCTTCCCAAGCTCCACATGAACCTGACGCAACCAATTCTCATGAATTGGGGCCAGGCCAGAATTCAACAGGCCCAACTATGGAATCTATTGCTCCGACCCATGATGAAAGTCCATCTTCATCCCAGTCCGTTGATAATGAGCCCCTTTCTCCCAATCCGCCTGTGTTTTCTTCCTCAACCTCATCGGCAAGTCCCTCACCACCGCCACCACCAAATCGCCACCAAATGAAAATCTGCAGCAAAAACAACATCAGTAAACCTAAAACCAAATTCTCCCTTGCCGTCACCAAATCATCCATGAAACCACAAATTCCCACGACGGTGAACCAAGCTATGCGGGATCCTAATTGGCGGAATGCTATGGGTGAAGAGATTAACTCTCAGATTCGCAATGGCACATTTGATTTGGTGTCTCCATCTCCAAATCAAAATGTTATTGCAACTAAGTGGATATATACTCTAAAATATTTGCCTGATGGTTCTCTTGATAGGTACAAGGCACGGTGGGTTGCTCGAGGTTTCACGCAACAGTACGGCTTGGATTACTCGGAAATGTTTAGTCCTGTGGTTAAATCGGTCACAATACGAACAGTTTTGCAGCTGGCTGTTATTAATTCCTGGGGAATCAAGCAATTGGACGTCAACAATGCTTTTCTTCAAGGAACGCTCAAAGAGGAGGTTTACGTCACACAGCCCGCTGGTTTTGTGGACAAAGATCGCCCTACTCATGTATGCAGGCTATATAAGGCGTTATACGGTCTCAAACAGGCGCCCAGAGCCTGGTATCAAGAACTAAAGATGTACTTATGCGACATGGGTTTTACAAATTCTGTCGCCGACACCTCAGTCTTCATCTATATCAAGGCTCAATATACTGCCTACGTCTTGGTTTATGTCGACGACATCATCGTCACCGGCAGTCATCCTTCTCTCCTCGCCAGCTTTATCCAAACTCTCTCTGCTCGGTTCTCTCTCAAGGATCCCACAGATCTTCGGTATTTTTTGGGCATTGAGGTGACACGCACATCCAATGGGTTACATATGATGCAGAGGAGGTACATCCTTAACCTTCTCGCCAAAACAAACATGCTGGACGCTAAACCCGTCTCTACTCCCATGGCTACGGAACCTCGCTTGTCACTGTTCTCTGGGGTTGCTCTGTCTGATCCAACCGAGTATCGCACCATCATCGGCAGTCTTCAGTATTTGGCGTTCACCAGACCAGATATTGCATTTTGCGTCAATCGACTCTCTCAGTTTATGCACAAGCCGACCGACCTCCATTGGCAAGCTGCCAAACGGGTCTTGCGTTACCTCGCTGGAACAAGCTCTCATGGTATCTACCTGCGTGCGCACTCTCCTGTCACTCTTCACGCCTACTCCGACGCAGATTGGGGTGGCGATACAGACAACTACATGTCCACCAATGCATATATTATGTATCTGGGCTCCACACCAATTGTTTGTTCATCTAAAAAGCAGAAAGGAGTGGCTCGCTCCTCCACTGAAGCTGAGTATCGTGCCGTTGCCAATACAGCCGCTGAAATCCAATGGGTATGTTCTCTTCTTCGTGAACTTGGTGTGACACTCACACAGCAACCTGTGATTTACTGTGACAACGTAGGGGCAACTTATCTTGCGGCAAACCCTGTTTTCCACTCGCGAATGAAGCATCTAGCGCTTGACTATCACTTCATTCGAGATCTTGTTCAAGCTGGTCTTCTTCGTGTTACTCATGTCTCCACGAAAGACCAACTTGCTGATGCCCTTACAAAACCGTTATCACGCCAGCGCTTCACTGACTTTACAAACAAGATTGGAGTCCGTTAACTCCCTCCATCTTGAGGGGGCATGTAGATGATATAAGAAAAGGTCACATTTGTAATTACTTTATACCTAGTCTCTTCTATGTAATCAGTATATATACTCTGTAAATATCATTCTCATAATACATCAAGATTACAATCCTATAAGATCGTATTTAAAGCTTATATTATCCATGCCAAACTCCCACTTACACTACACTGATCTCATATGTGTGTTAATGTTGTTTACGATTAATTTGTTTTTTCTTGATAACAAAGTTATATGTATAAAATATATATATTGTCAAAAGTTAAAGTAATTCAACCGGTGCTTGTGGTCCAGTGGTAAAAGATCCTCAGCTGAGATAGCCGTCACCTGGGTTCGAGTCCCGGTCATAACGGATTTAACATCTCTTCCGTTGGGACGCTGGACTCCACTTGTGGGGATAATCGGGAATGTGGCTGCCTGGATACCAGAGTTATTAAAAAAAAAAAAAAAAATTAAAGTAATTCGTAACGGCAGACTTCTTAAAGAGTTTGAGTAAATTATTAAGTTCATGAATCATGATCTAAAAATAGATATCGAAGACGAAAATAGCTTTTTCAGCCACGTCCCAAACATTTTTTAAATAAAGGCATTCCGAAAATCTGTAGTCCATTAGTATTCAAGAAGCCACTAAAAATAACGCTTTAACTTATCATTTCTTAATAAAGTATAGCTTAAACGCGAGGTTAGAAAAATAAAGCTTTCACCGTTTGTTTATAAGTAAAATTCACCCTTTGGAGTACTAACTGTTTCTTTACCGAATGACTAACAAGTTTGCTAAACCATTAAAATTGTCATTTCATTTTCGATATTAGGACTATAGGTGCTTTTCAATATTAATGATTAAAAAGGTAAATTCTAAATCAGATTTATTGATAATATTTACGCCACAATCCTTATCGATTACATCAACTTTACACAGTCAGCAAATTATAAACAACTTGAAGGGCCTTTTTTTCTTCTTCTGATTAAACGGTATTTCCAAACTTCTCCGTTAGAGTAGTGACTATCAAAAGAAAGAATAACTCATCTAACGGCTATTGGGTGTTATGTGTTACTTCTCGAACAATACATATTCTATGAACACATCACAATGCACCATTATGGTTTGATAGATCGATAATTATGGAATCGATTAAAAACCCAATAAGAGGAAGAGGGGATGGGTCCACACATGACACGTGAAGTAAAGGACAACATGGGATGGACTCTTTGCTAATTCTTAAAAATATCATTTTTATTTTGCCTTAAATGTTTTGAGTTGAGATGTGGAAACCCAACTTAATATCACTCGGAAATTCATCCTATCAATTCTTTCTTTGCCTTTCTTTTGAGATATGTTTTCTTAAATGCTTTATTTATTTATCCCATTATCTATTGTTTTTGAAGGGACAACTTGTAAATGATATCATGGTATCATAGGTCAGATACTCAGATTAATACAAGACTCGTATAAACGATCTTAAAAAGTAAGATTCCGTCTAAGATTAAGGAATTAATAGAGATCATATTAAAAATGCACATAAAACGTCACCAATAGGTAACTATATTTTTGTGTGCAGGGTAAAAAAGAACTGTCAAATTGACTTATGGTACATCTTAACTAACATTTTCTAATGTTTTTCTTACCTTACTTGGAACAATAAATATGGTAGTTAGCCGCCAAATTAACCTTTGTTTTTGTTTCTCATTCAGTTATACAACTAAAAAAAACGAGATTCTACATTTCCACGTTGTTACGAATGTCATAAACTCATAATCTATACTCTCTCTGTTCCTTAATAGTTGATGTTTTAGAAAAATGCATATGGATATTATCTGGATGTATTTGGACTCAAAACACATCCAGATACATCCAGATATATCCAAACACATTTTTTCTAAAACATCAATTATTAAGGAACAGAGGAAGTAATACTTTGCATCATTAAATGGCTAACCCACAAGGCCACAACCATCATATAGATCAATCAACTCACAACATGCATAAAATGGTTAACCCTTCGTATATATTTAGCTATATAGTTTTAAACAAATATCCGTTTTATATACGGTTTTAAATAAACTCGGCGGTGCTGTGGAATGGTGTGATCAGGTAAAGGCAGGACCAGCGTACGTGCGTACGTCACATGCTCCCCCACTTCTAATCCAATGCCAATGACAGACAGGCTGAAACATGTGTTGGTCAGGCTGAACCGTTTAATTTTCATCTGACTATTTTCTAAGAAAGTCAACGTCATCACTCTTGTTGGTCATAAACTCTTGCTTTCGTAGTTCCTCATTGCTTCCTAATTTATGTCATTTTGATTTGCTTCCGACTATAGACACGTAACTGAAGTAATTCTTTCCACACTACAATATAGTACCAATAACTAGTACTAAACTACGATTTGTCATGATATTACTCTTTTATGGTATTTGTTATTCTAGTGTACATGCGGATTAGAATAAAATTCCAACAAAAAGGAAAGCACCTTTTTAACACAAAAAAAGGAAAGCACCTCGAAGGTTTAGCAGAGTTGTTTTTACGGATCCGATCCGTTATGATCCGAAGTTGTTTAAATATAAAAACATGAAAACGTTACTCCACTTTGACAAAAATAACAAATTGCCTCGAAAGTTTTGGTTTAACATAAAATCACTGCTTGCAGTTTGCATCTTAAATCGACAGAAGCTGCCATATCAAATGACCTAAATCCATAGTTGTGGTTTGTGTGTCAGGAGCACGTGCGCCTATAGTATGTCACGTGACCGAATTCTGTAGTGTAGGGTGCAAATATAATTGCACATCAAATAATGGAAGGTGGACAATAGACAAATGACATAAAAAATGAATCAATCCAAACCTCTTAATACAAAAGTTGAAGCAAAAAGGCATCACTCTTATTGCGAGACATGACTACATTACTTTCCACTATAAGCATTTTACTGCTACACTAATACCAATTACCACAGTATGCATTATTAATTTTGCTACTAATGACACTAATTTGAAAGTAAAGTTTTACGACTAATTAAGAAAGTTGCAAATATATTCGCACATAAAAGACAAGGTAATTCTTTTTAAAAAAGTCTATTTTTTCGTTCATTCAAAAGTTCAAAATAAAGTTGGTCCTCGTTTGAACTCGGAAGTCATAAAACATTATTTTCTGCTAATTTACCGATTAACTAACTATTGACGCAAACTGGTATAAAAAGTTTATATGGAAAGAAAGAGATAATTCATATCACAAGGAAATATCAAGAAGAAAATTGGTCTTTTTCCATCAAGGGGTCGGAATAAAAAAAAAAATCTTTGGACAGTATTGAATTCGGATGTACCTTTATAAAATAAAGAGAAGGTATAGTACCAATAATATTCCATTTTTTTTTATTAAAACCAATAATATTCCATTTGTTATTCATTTTGCAACAAACTATCGAGAATATAACCCTTTACGAGCACAAAAGGTTTCTCATCTATGATTACCAAAAAGAAAATGGCTTCATTACATGTAATTTATAATTAAAGTTTTCCTTTTTTCAAGCAAAAAAAAAAAAAAAAGACTGAGAAAGAAAAAGAGGGATATATGCTTCTAGAAAGAAACCAAGGAATAAAACCCGAACATCTATATCACTCCCAAATTTACACACTTTTCACTTTTCACTTTCCGTTTTCACTATGTAAAAACTAAAAAGAGAGAGACATAAGTTTTAAAACTGACCTGAGGTCGTTAACCTTACGTCCCAAACTAATTTTTTTTTTTTTNAATTTTTTTTTTTTTTTTTTTTTTTTTTATAAACGTGGGTGATTCAAAAGCTTTATAGGCCAAAACTAATCTCATGAAGTCCACGACAGTCCACGTATTCCTACTATTTAAGGTAGCCCGAGTGGCCGAGGATTCGAACTCATGATGGCCGATGTTCCTATACCAAAAGACCCGGTTAATTATGAGAATTAGATCTGCAATTTTGATTGCGGTGACCACCAAAGTGATTTGATTCTGTGTAGTAGCGTCCGTTTTGTTTTGTACTCTTGTGCTTTAGATGTTATAAGAGAATCAAGAGATACTAAAGCTACAATTGTCATTTTCGGGATTGTGTTTGCGTTACGTAGCGACCTAGCGTTTAAGATTATATGAATGATAATTACAGTAAATACGAAAACATTCGCGCTTAAAACTATTATGAATTAATCAACGATCAAAAGATGTAATTTCAAATGATCGTATTCTGTTATGTATTAGACCTTAGTTATGTACGTATAAAACCAAATTAGATGGAACTCAAACCTGTTTGAGCGACATTTTCTACCTCATGTTTAATTATAACTATACTCAGACGAAAAGACAAATTAGATGAAAAACCCGACTAATATCTAATTATGTCAGAGTTTTAAAATTATAAATTGGCTAAACATGAAATTTCTACAAGTTCTCATATATATATATATATATATATGAGGGTTGGATACGCGCCCTGCGCGGAGTGAAAAATTTACGGATTATATTATTAAATAATATTTAAATTATTTTTTAAAATATAATTTAATAAGTTTTTATGTATATGTTAGTAATATTTATGAGTAATAATATAATGTTTAATAGTAATGCAACTGAAATTATGTGATTCTATTAAAAACTATATTCAACGAAAATAAATTTAAAAATTCATAAGTTTAATAAATCATCATGATTTCATATCGTTTTTTTTATTTATAATAATTTCATAAACTAATATACATCTTAATTTCTAATGTGGGACTTTGAAAACATACTAATATTTCATCATCATAGCAATTATTATCTTCATCACTCCACACAGGGTGAAAAATGTTTAAATATATATACTATTTGTATATATTATACAGTTCTATTAAAAACTATATTAAAGTAAAATTACTTATAATTTAGGATGTTTATTAAATCAATCTTCATACTCTTACAATTTTTTATTGCTGTGGTTCTTTTTATAATAGGTTTATGAACCAACATATTTCTTTATTTTCAATGCAAAACTTTCAAAATATTTATAAAATTTAAATGTTTGATCAAATAAAAAATGATTTAATATTTATAAATCTGCATCAATTATAATAAATATTATATATTTTTAAAAAATTGTATTTATAATATTTACCTTTTGATAAAAATATTTATAATATTAAATTTTTTTAACCAAGTTAAACTATTTCAAATATTTTAATATTTTTAACTCTTTCACATCAAAATATTTTTAATATTATAGATATTATTTGGTTTAATTATATGGTTCTATTAAAAAATGCATATTAAACCAAAAATACTTATAAAATACTGTTTATTAAATCAAGTTTCTTACTCTTATAGTTTCTTGTTATTTTTTATTTTATAATAGTCTAATGAACCACCCACGCATCTTTATTTTCAATGTGGAATTTTTAAGAACTCATATTTTTCATCATTTGATTAATTGATATTCATTTTTAAAAATTCAAATTACAACTTGTGTAGAAAAAAATCTATATTTTATCTATATATAGATGATGTGATAATTTATTTGTTTTTACAAAATTTAGTTCAGCCAAAAATATGAGAAAAGAAAATATAGTATTTAAGAAAATGATTAATATGATATATTTGTTAGAAATGGAAAGAATGATAATTTCTTCATAATTAAATGCTGAATTATGTATAAATATTGATATAACATATTCTCTAACCAAACTAATGTCAATAACACATTATGTAATATTTCTAATAAATTAAACATTATTTCATAAATATCATGAGAAGCATTCTGGTGATGACACATCAACGTGGCATTCTTAATAATAATACACGAAGTAAATGTTAATTTTATAATGTTTTCTCTTTTAATATATTAGGGATATATATATATATATATATCCAATTTAAAAATTGAAGGATTTTCATCTATTGTTATAGACTGTTTTCTCATTAAATTGTATTCTAATAACATTCATGGAAAAAGAAAGTTTTGGCTTGTTTCAGAAAAATGACTATAAGTTAGAACTCAGAAAAAACAGGACGTAATGGCTGGGGACATGAAAAAAAAAAAGTGGTTTTGATTTGGCAATGAGGTTGTATGATCATATGATAAGACATAAATAAAGGATTTATATAAAGATGAAATCTTTTGATTCTTGGACCACACCCACTACAATGTTTTTTCATATTTGATGATCTTTCCATTTTTTGAAGAAAAGACATCCAAAGGGAATGAAATGAGAGAGATGTTTGGTTAATAATTAAAGTTATGCCTAAGAGGAAATACAAGCCAAAGAGAGAGATTTTGATGATAAAAAAGCCAAACTCATTCCATGAATCAATTTGGTTGTCTCTATAAGAATAATTCGCTGATATCTCTCTCTTTTCCATAGAGGTGATGGATGATATATAGAACCGACTAAAGCTTCTGGTCCTTACAAAGAGGGGGCATTATAGAGAGAAGAATAAAATGATGTGAATGTCATTATCACTTGGTGTTTGATTGTGAAATCTTCCATGACCATGTTTTGAATTTTTGTGGGTTTGGTTGGTTTCAATGGAAAACGAGCCAAGGATGAAGGATCCTTACTAAAACATTGGCCCCTCTCTTCATTTTTGTTTCTTATGGGTTTGGCAGGCGACAACGATTTAAGATCAACCCCAGGTCACCTTTTTTTGGGTGCTATGATTATGTCTTGTATTATTGTATATAATGAAGACCGTCTTTTTATTCATAGGATAACGATTCAAACAAGAAATTTATCAATATGTACATATAATTTTAAATCCCAAAAACGATAAAGAATATGTACAAAACAAATGAGAGCCCATATTTTTGTTTTCCTCACATGAAATACTGATATGTTTGAAAATTGCCTAAAAATAGTCTCAAACTCTCTATATGTTGCACGCAGAGATGTTGTCATGGACTAACCGGATCCGGTCTAGAGTATTGTGATTGGCTTTGGCCTAGCTATAGCACAGCCCTATCTTTCAGGGTTTAATTCACAAGTCAAATAAGTCTAGATCGAGCCAAAAGGCATTTGACTAACCACAACATTTCTATGTGCATGAAAAAAAATCATGTAATTAGCTAAAAATCAGGTCATAACAACTAAAAACTTGATGGAAAAAGGTTTTCACAAAGCTTAAGATCAAAACGCCCATAAGGAAGTATAGAGATACAAAACCACAGTCTCTCAGTACAGAAACAAAACAAGCTGAAAGAGTTATATGTGAAAATAATAATAAATATATGATTGGTTTAGTGAACAAAAGCTCCAAAATGCTCTTTCCTTTTAACCTTTCCATAGCTTCAAAACTCTATCTTTACCACCAGAGACAACTTTCTCACCATCTGGACTCCAGTCCACCGCGAAAACCTATCCACAACCACCGAACAAACAAACAAAGGGTCGCAAAATCAAAGAGAGACTAAAACTCAGGTGAAAATATACTAAGCTTTAAAGGTGGTTAATACCTCATCTGCATGACCAGGAAGATCTTGTTTTAACGATTTCGTCCTAATTTCCCAAATCTGTGTGAAAGTAACAAACTTTCTGATTCAAAATCTGAGGTTTATCTCCAGTAAAGAGTAGAAATGGCGTTTCATTCGAGTCCCGTTTGATTATATCAAAGAAAGTTTTTGTTTTTACCTTGAGAGTAGAGTCTTTGCTGCCACTCAAAAGCAATCTACTGTCTGCGGACCAACTGACCTGATACACAGGTCCAACATGTCCCCTGAAAGCTGTGACAAACTGTCCTGTGACACCATTCCATAACCTAACTGATCTATCGAACGAAGCACTTGCAATCCATTTCCCATCAGGTGAGAAATAGACATGATTTACAAGCTGTGTTGATTGACCAATTTCATAGGTAAGCATTAGAAAAACGGAAACTAAAAAGACTTTGGTGAAGAGAGAGTGATATCGTCAAGTAACTTTACCTGTTGATGACCGGTCAAGCGCTTTTTATCTTTCTTGCTAACAGATGGCTCCCAAAGGAACATAGTGAAATCATCAGAACCTGAGACTAATCTTTCAGGGGCATCTCCTTTTGCTTGGTTGTATCTTTCGAGCGCCTATAACAAAACAAACCAAGCAAATATTCCAAAAAGAGAGAGATCAGAAACAGGGTAAAAGAGAATTAACAGATCTCAAGTGCGGAGTGTAGTGAAAAAAAGCTTTACCCTTTTCTGTTCTTCATTCTGAGGATATTGTCTTCCAGTGTGGTCAAAAGCTCCTGTTCGAAGTACATACTCTGTGCTCAATGCAAGCGAGTTAACCCAATGCCCATGCCCCTAAAGTAACAGAAGAAGCAAAGTAGAATTGAGGTGGCTAAAAGTAAGAATAAGTGAATCTTAACAACCTAATAGGCTACAGGTCAAAAGATGCAGAACATGAGAAAATTGTCAAATATACCTTCAACTCACGAATGAGCTTCCCCTGAGTAGTCTCCCACATCTTTATCGTACAATCTTGAGAACTGCAAAAACACAAAGACATATATATTTAAATAGAATGCAACAGAAGAACATAGAATTATGTACATAAGAAGTGATCATGACGCTTGTATGTACCAACACTTGAAGCATCTAAGCGATTAGTAGAAACTACAATGCAATATATTTGTCAATGATACGCATTAGACGCCAGAACTATGAAAGAAGAGGGATAGAAAACATTTCACATATATAGAGACATACCCTGTATATATAATTCCATCTCCTCCCCATTTGACACAAGTCACAGAAGATGTGTGTCCACTGAGAACAATCAAAGTTTTCTTCAGTGCCACATCCCAAATCCTTGCATCCCCATCTTTGCTAGAAGTTACAAATCGACGGCATGGAGAGCTAAGGTGGACTGGTTCCCACGAGATACCAGTAATCCATTTCTTGTGACCCTAAAGAAAAGGTAAAGATTGACGGTAATCAATAACAGACCAAAACGAATGTACATTACCAATATCAAGTGAAAAATAGACTTTACTGTAAGTGGATTGCCGTCTAGTTCTCCTTTCTTTGTATTCCAACAGCAGAGCTCGCCGGATTTACTACCACTCACAAGATGCTTACCATCCGGAGACCAAGCAACTGAGAGAACCCAATTCCTGTGCCCTGAAAAAAGATAAAAGAGGTTAGTTATATCATGGAGGGAAGCAAAACTAAACAAGGATGGTGAAGGGGAAAATTTCGAACCTTTGCAAGTAAACAGTGGAGTTTCAGTGTTGAGATCCCAAAGCCTGACGGTAGTATCACCTGAACCACTTGCTAACTGCTTACCATCAGGACTAAACGAGACGCAAAGCACAGCTTCCGCGTGACCTATGATTTCAAAACAACAACAACAACAAAAACCATATAAGCAATTTGACACACCGATAACTTCTTGACAAGAAAAAGAAGAGCAAGAACTATTATATAGCATACCAGCAATTGTTTGTGAGCAACGGTTAACTGGACGAATCCGGAAAACAGCTTGTTGCTGATAAACTATCGTCAAAACCTTCTCCACAGAAACTGAAAACACACACAATTTTTTTAGATTTTTTTTTTTTCTTTTTCATAGAGCCATAAACCAAACTGCTCTTATTTGAGTGTGTTTTTTAACCTTTGTTTTTCTCCAAGTAAGCTCCTACAGGTATAAGAAGCTCTTCGTCTGATACATAGAAACTGTAAGGTAACATCTCCTCCTGAACAAAATTAACCAAAATTCAAAATTCAGTGCTTATAAATTTAGCAATCAGGATAATAAGAAAAAAAGGTCATCTTTCAGAGAGTAATTAAACACTAAAAACAGAGGAGTCAAGTTCCTGCAAAATCCTAAACTAGCCAGCAACGAAAAAATCACTTATTTTCACGGATTTAGAGTCCGAAAAAGTGAGAAGAAGAGAGAAGAATTGTTACGTTGTTGAGGAACTTGTTGACGAGCTGAGTAAGCTGCAAAGGACCAGCATTTTGAGGAATATACATAGCAGAGCCTAAATTGGTTCCTTCTGGGTCTGTTAACAGACACATCACTGTCTTTCCCATGCCTGCCTCGTCCGTTTCCATGTTCATCACGACGACGGCGAGGAGGAGGAGGATTTTGAGGAACAAAAAATTCAGACTTTGTATTGGCGTTCTTAAGAAAGAGGGAAGAAGAGGGAGGAGGCGAAAGAGGGAAGAAGAGGGAGGAGGCAATTAGGTTTGTTTTTGTTTACCGCCGTCAATCTTTTTGGTCTGTTATTAGGGTTGGGCAAAAAAAACAATTGTTATGATATGCCACATAAATACGTTATATTGAGGCATCTGATTTATTCTTTGCTTTTTTTTTTTTTGTTTTGATTCATCATCGGTCATAAATTTATAGATACACACTCTGATTCCTTAAAACGATTCGTTTATAAAAAATCTACACTCTTAATATATTTAGTGTATCTAAACTAAACATGTACAGTTGTATTTATCGATTTAAGTTAATCGAATGAGTGGATATCTCTCTCTCACTTTCGAAATATCAATACTTCTCCAGCAGCAGCTTCGTCTACGGTTTTCTTGAGCCATGAAGACAGTGTTTGTGACCGTTTCTCGATTTCCAGGTACTTCATCTTTACAAATTAGCTTTTAGTTTTCAAAACATACCATACGATATCTTTCAGTGATCACTTCCATAACAATGGATTGGCAAAACCGGGAATTGGAGATGTTGATGTATCGGTTTGTCGTCATGAAGCTAAGGAAGATATACTGTATGTAAAGCAGAGATTGTCTCGGTTAAACCACCTGAGAAAAAGCCTGAACCGGCGAAACCGGCAAATGGACATATAGCAACAAGTCCTCTTGCTCCACCTGCAACCAGAACTCAACGAACCCAAAGTTTGATAAACAAAACTGCATTGTATCATTTGACAAACAAAACCATAGCAACATGTTAAATCTTTTTAGAAGACAATGTAACATAATCGCAACACACAACTCTTCTGAAAAAAATATTTCACTACTTAAGAGCGGCTAAGATAAGTCTCGTGAACGAGTTGTGCAGTTAAGAGATCCACAGTACCCGAACCAACAGACTTAAAGACCGTTATTTCCGTTGAGCTCTTTCTCCCTTGTTTGTCTCCATTGATCAACTCCACCAAATTCCCACAAACATCTTCTCTCTTTATCACTCCTCTCTCAAACGCTCCCACGAGCTCTCCCGCTTCTTCCATCGCTGCGTCGTTATCCACAAACACACTCCCTCTCTGTATCGCTTCGTCGTCACATTCCTTCATTTCGTGGCTAAACGATCCTACAAGGTCAAGATGAGTTCCGGGCTTCAAGAACTCACCTTTGACCAGTGGAACAGTTGAGTTTGTTGCACAGCTTATGATATCTCCCAGAGGAATGATCTCGTCTAACGAATCGTGGCTCTCGAACGAGACCTCGCTGTGTTGAGAGTCCTTAGAGAGAGTTTCAGCTAAATCTTGAGCCTTTTGAGGAGTTCTGTTCCATATGATCACTCTTCTCAAGCTTGGTTTCGCAGCTAGATGGGATTTGATCAGGTGTGGCGCGAGAGCACCGGAGCCAACCATGATCAGCACCTGACTATCGTCTCTGGCTAGGATTTTGGAGCCTAAGCCTGAAACAGAGGAAGTACGGTAAAGGGTTAAAACGGTACCGTCCATCGAAGCTAGGGTTTGTCCTGTGGTGGAGCTGAAGAGTGTGTAGGATCCATGGATGCCTGGTAAGTTCTGGGAGGAGTTATGAGGGAAATAGGTCACGAGCTTGACACCCATGTAAGGGAGAGAAGGAGAAGATGACCAAGAAGGCATGAGGAGGAGAGACGAAGGTGGTGAAACGGTGTAGTTTTGGCGGAGAGGGCTTGTGATTGTTGAGGAATGTGTGGGAAGATTGGTCTGAAAGTGATTGATCAAGGTTTCATGGGAGAGGATCGAAGGAAATGACTGAGCCGGTATGAAAACTGGTAATGCAGCCATTGATTATTTTTAGAGAGATTTGTTGATTCAAGGTTGGCGAGGATACGATGGTAGTTTTAAGGAGGAAAAAAAGTGAAGAAGACGAACCCAGATTGGTCTTTAGTCTTATAGACTTTGTTTGGTGGACTCACAAAAATGTCTAAATCAAAGGGCATTTTGGGGAAGGACTTAAATATGAGATTCCTTTGAGCGACTCTTCTGCAGCTAACCACCATTCATCATCTTCCTCGTAATTCTCCTGTGTGCCAACAAAAAGAAAAAAAAAAAAAAGCATTTTTTGTTTTTGTTTTTAAAGCTGTAAAGTCAAGAACATGACATTAACATCCATTTTTTAAGCTGTTTAGACTTTAGACTTTTCCATTGAGTAAAAATGGTGTTGAAGTAAACTAACACAGGTATGAGGTTCCAGTGTCTTCTTGTGTTTGCTTTCAAGATCATCTGCCACTTTAACCGCTTCAAGCCACCATGAGCCTCTGCTCGAAACACTATCTGGATCATACTCGTTATCATTGTTATGTGCCTCTCCTTGATGGTAAACAATATCTTCAGGTGGTAGGTAACTCTCTGGAACTGGACGTATCGGAGACCGATAATCTGCAAAACAAAGTGGTTTTCTTTAACCAGGATTCTGCTTTCAGATGATTTTTAACCAAGACAACAGTTAATAACAATATACACACCTCGGCAGTCTGGATCGTAGCATTTCTGATAATAGATTCCCCTTCTGACGTCAACAATGTACATTACTGTCACAACAAAGTTTGTTTTAACCAATGTTAATATTGTTCTTTGATAGCTGAGAATAAAGAGAATGTTTGAAACTCATAAGGGCATAAAAGGATTGAAAGCAGTATGGTATACCATGATTGCTTTTATGTTCCCTGCCAATTCGTTCGCAGTATCTATTGCTTGACATGCTGTACACAATCAGGCTATCTTCTGAAAACCAGTACCAGCACCTTATCTTACCTAAATATATACGTAAATTTTTTATCAAGAAGATGAGCATTGCGATCTCTCCAGGAACGCAAAATGTTTCACAAAGATAAAACTGAAACCTGAGACATTCCCGGTGGAAGCAATGGATTCTATGAACTGGTCTAGCTGCGGGAACGGGGACTTTCCCGCGAAGTACGACGTTGACATGTCACTTGTGCAAGAGTCCACTTGGATTCTCTGAGCTCTCTGGTGTCTTACAAGACTGTTATTGTTCACCTGCCATCTCCAAAGATTTCAGTTTAATGGCATGAACATTTGTGGAATCTTTCTTCCCTCAAGTATATGTGGAAGGAAGATGCAACTGGAAGCCAAAAGCACAAGTGCGAGGCAAAACCGATGAAAATTACCTCTGTGTCAAAGCATAGTGTCTTCATACAGTCTGATTCCATCTTGCAAACCAGAAGCTTTTCACAATCTGATGCCACGTTGCAGATTATGGATGTCATGAATACATCCTCTTCACCCTGTTTGTATACCAATGGTCTTATTAGATACTATGAACTGTTCTAAAGCAAAACAAGAAGTCGTCGCTGAGACAGCAAAATAGAGAAGGAGGTGAGAAACAGCGCAGAGAGAGAGAAAGAGAGATGACTGAAGGTGGACTTACCATATCCTTACATTTGAATCGTCCTGTAGGTAGAAGAACCGATGTCTTTCCAGCTTTTGATGATAGTGCAAGACGGAAGCAACGGTTTCTAGAGTAAACAGAAGTATCCACAAAAAGCAGGGATGCCGAGTCATTAGCCTCTTTGTGAACAAACAACTTGCGCATTCTTTCATCTTTTTCCTTCGCACTTACTATCCGTGAGCATAGCTGAAGAAACATCAAGATCAAAATGAGACATGCTCAACATAACCTTCCAACTTGCATTTTAGAAAAACCATCTTTTCAGGCAATAAAAATGAAAATATCGATTTTAAGAATACCTCTCCTACAAAGGCACCAACGTGTGAGTTGTCCTTAAAGGCAACCTTTGGAATGATGACAATTAAATGACGAGAGAACTTATCTGCATATGGATTTTTAAGGAAATCTTCAGTCAAGAGAACCCTAAGGAAGACCAGTTTGACAATAACTGGTATTCTATTTTACAATGATCAAAAGAATAAAGCTGAAGCAAAAAGGACCTTTGGTTGAGGAATCTAGCTCTACTATCCAGTCCTCTTGTCCTTCAATAGCATATTTTTCATGCAAGGCTTCTAGAATGGCTGATATCAAGATATCAACCATTTCATCCACATTTTTACCTTCATTTATATTCTGCTTGAACTCCAAATCAAAGTACATATGGCATGGCAATCCCTGAGAAGCCGTTGCAAACAAACGCAGTGAAATCAAAAGCCAGGCATGCGTGATAGTTACAAAACGTACTCTTGTGAGAGTTTATGCAGAACACATTGAAATAAGGGAATGAGATCTAAAATACCTCTTGAATCACTTCATAGTGGTGTCGGTGCCTTGAATCCATAGATTTGTATCTAAAGTAGATGAATCAAATAAACAAAACACATGAGAGACGACTTGGTCCTGGCTTGCAACACCTAAAGGAATGTTACAAGAAGGTAAACAAAAGGAACCTCTTCCAGAATTCTTCATAGGTTGAAACCAGAAACCTTCTTTGGCCACTAAAATGATCTTGATAACTAAAAACCCGCACATTTTCATGCCTTTTTTCAAACTTAATCGCTTCATCTTGCCGAGGAAACGTAGCCCAAACTCCTTTCCTAAGAAAAGTCGAGACCAAAGATATAAAAGAAGATCTTCCAAGTAGAATTAAAAGCCAGCACCAGCTTATTCATATATATATTACCTGGAGATTGCTTTCCTCTCTTCACTTAGATCGATACGTATCTCACGCAATAGCCTTAATAAACTCAATGGTCTTTTTGGAGGCACGCCATTTGGAGAGCCGTAAAATACAACTGGTGAAAACTGCCTCCCAATAGTCTTTTTCACATTCCTGGAACCAGACTGAGAAGATATGAAATAAGAAGACGACTCAGAATACACTCTACAAACAATTTTAACCACACAGTGAACACGAACAAGTAAAAATTAGGTTCACGAGTACATACAACAGAGTCTAGACTGAGACTTCCATCAATCTGATTTCTTTGCCCCTTTCCAGATAAAGAACTTGGCTGCAACTTCTTACAGGTCCCAGGAGAAGTATTCTCTGGATTCAACATTTTCTTGCTCCGTTTCCTTTCTCTCGCAGCAGAGGCTGCACAAAATTCCAGAGATACAATACCACCAGTTTACCAATGGGATCTTATATTATACTGATTATTATATACAACAAAGATCTCAAATTTCCAGTAACAGTTGGTTGTAGAAGAGATAAGATTGCAATGACCAGGCTTTCAATTAAAAGTAGAGCAATCACAGAAGATGAATCAATTTATGGGGAGCGAGAGAGGAAAGTAGCTCACCAGGCGGAGAAATCCCACACTTGAAACACTGAAACAGTCGATCTACGTCATCCATGGCGTTCGCGCTTAGTTTCTTCGACATTTTTGCTCCTCTCTCCTTCTCCTCCTCCTCCTCTTCCCTTCTCACAGTTTCTCCGTTTCGATGGGATTCGAAATATTTTGGATCCCAAAATTGAAAATTTTCGTTTCGTTTCTTTTGCGCTCAATGCGACGCGGTGAAACGTACGCGAAGACGTCACTTGACCCACGTGTCGGTTATTAATTGGGAGATGTGTTCAGGGACGAAACACTGCTTGGCGTTTGAGGATTAGAGATAAACACAGTGTGCCGTCCTACTCAGAGACGAACGACACCGTCTTCAGAGGATAAAACGGAGACGTTTGCTGGAAAATGTGAGAGCTCAATAAACAAACTATTTGGTTCAGTGGGGAAATGATTCAGTTAGTGATGTTCTTCCCATATTATTATATATATCTAATATGCAAAATGTGGCATTTGTGTCATCCATTAGTTGGCCATTTGTTGTAAAAAGAGCTTGTCCTTAGTTTTGTTCTTCTGAACTAGTTTATAGCCGCTTTAGGAGGTCATTTTCTTTACATCTGACCCTTGAAGATATTAAAAAATATCGTTAGGTTCTAAAGTCCCTTGAATTGTTTGTTTCTTTCTTTAGTGAAAATCGGTCACTATCTGGCTGCTATCATAAAGGTTTCCACCTGCTCCTCTGTTGTATTATTGTTTCGAAAGATCCTAGAAACACTTAAACTAGAATTTTTGTATTTGGTCGGAAAGTACCACTATAAACATTAAGTGTTCTGTTGTGTCCTCAACCACAATAAGAATTCTTTATTTGGTTCTTAGTTCTTACTATATTTGACTGTGAGTGGCGATTGCAAGATGGGCCTACTTCTTTAATATAAACTTGTGTTCTCCTGGTGAGTGGTGAGTGTAGCAGTTGGTATATAGTATATACTATGTCATCCTCCGGTGCTATTTAAGTTCCGTTGATACTCATAAACTCATTCTCTCTCTCTCTCTCTCTCTCTCTCAGTCTTTACTTTCTAATAACACACTTGAGAAAATGGCAGCAAATGATGTCCCTTGCTGTGAGACTATGTTCTGGGTCTACTTAATCGCATGTTTTGCTCTAGTTGCGTTCGCAGGTTTAATGTCAGGGCTGACTCTTGGTCTCATGTCCCTTAGTGTCTTCGAGCTTGAAGTCATCATCAGAGCTGGTGAACCAAACGAGCGCAAAAACGCTGGTCAGTAGTGTCACCAAACCCATTAACCTAACCTACTCATGCTTTATCATGACTTCATTATTCAAAACTAACACCATTTTCAAAACAAAAATGGCCAGGAAAGATTCTGCCACTCGTTAAAAACCAGCATCTTCTCCTGTGTACACTCCTCATAGGCAATGCTTTGGCAATGGAGGTATCAGGGTTATGCATATATCTTTAGCTACAACTTATTACATGTGTTGTGCACACTTTAGTATTTTACTGACTATGTTTCTAATTCTTGAATCCAAAAGGCTCTACCAGTCTTTGTAGATTCTTTGCTTTCAGCTTGGGGTTCTGTTCTGATATCTGTGACTCTCATACTTGCATTTGGAGAGGTGAACAGAATTCGACTTAGCTCTCTGTTCTAATTGAATTTTAAGGTTGTTCCACAATCTTACTATTCTTTTTTTCCATTGTCATAGATTATACCTCAAGCTGTATGCTCTCGGTACGGGCTGAGCATCGGAGCAAAGCTGTCATATTTAGTTAGATTCATTGTCATAGTCTTCTTCCCATTAGCTTATCCAATCAGCAAGGTAAAATCAATCAGAACTTATATTTTAGAATCAATCAACTGATTTTTGTGAAAACAAAAGACTTCAAAGTTTACTTGTTGCAATGCTTCAGCTACTCGATTTGTTGCTTGGAAAAAGACATTCTACACTTTTAAGACGAGCAGAGCTCAAGTCATTTGTGTATATGCACGGAAACGAGGTTCGTTTTCAAGAACTTGAAATGCTTTTTATTGTGTTGTCAGTCAATGTATAAGCTGAACTGAATCCGTATTTTTTTTCTTCTGATGATGCTTAGGCAGGAAAAGGCGGGGAACTGACTCACGATGAAACAACAATCATATCAGGAGCTCTTGACATGTCTCATAAGAGTGCCAAAGACGCCATGACACCAGTCTCTAAGATATTTTCACTCAACATAAATTCTAAGCTTGACGAGTATGTTCTTCTCTTGAGATACCTCTTCATTACTGTGTATTCAGTTACTTTGTTATTCTTACCCTCCTCCTTGGACTTCACAGAAAGACAATGGGCTTAATAGCAAGTCAAGGCCATAGCAGAATCCCTATTTACTCTGTGAATCCAGCTCTTATCATCGGGTATATTCTGGTGAGTAAGCAACAAATCTATTACACAGTAATCTTGAGAAAAACACTTGGACGATTCTTACATGATTCTTGAATTGTTTTTTTGGTTGGAATAGGTCAAGAACTTGATCAAAGTGCGTCCTGAAGATGAGACACAAATCATAGATCTCCCCATCAGAAGAATGCCCAGGTATATAATAGACTCTCTGAACAAAACTAACTAAACTGCTTTCTAAGCTGGAAAGATTGAAAAAGCTTATTATTTCTCTTCCAGGGTCAATTTGAATTTACCTCTCTACGACATCCTCAACATCTTCCAAACAGGTCGAAGCCACATGGCTGCTGTCGTTGGGGCCAAGAACTGCACCAATACCAACACTCCTGTCCATGACAAGAGCATCATCAATGGTTAAGAGAACTTGAACATATGAGAGAGCATAAAACCTGAATATCATATAAAGTACTGAATCAAGAAACATTATGTGTTCTCTTTTCAGGAACGGCTAATAAAGATGCCAACGTTGTTCTGAGCATTCCTGTGATGAACTTGAGCGGTCAAAGTCCAATCCGATACATTGATAGTATTGCTGCTGATGATGAAGAAATCATTGGGATTATAACTCTGGAAGATGTTATGGAGGAACTGATACAGGTATCTATCTATATTATTACATTTCATTACAAATGTTTATAATGTGAATGAAATTTTTAATCAACCATTTTATGAACCTTGAAGGAAGAAATATTCGATGAGACAGACCGGTATGTGGAGATTCACAAGAGGTATGATCACTAGTTATTTATTATTAATCATAATATAAATTGCAATTTACAGTATAGTTTCCACTGGATTTATAATCTTTTTTTTTCTTTCATTCTATAGGATAACAATAAACATGCCTATATCACGGGAAACTGCGACGGAGATGACTTCTCCTGTCTCACCATATCGCTCAAGTCCACTGTCGCCGAACATCATGATCTCTACTATGCTCCGGTCACCGATAAATTCACCTTACCGACAGTCTCCCTTTCTACGGCCAACACCTTACGCTTCTCCACCGGCACAACCTCCTTCGGTGCTTTCACCGGACAGTAATGAGCGTTATTACTATTCGTCTCCTAGTGGGGTACGTAACGTGAGCCTCAAGAACTCGTTTTGCAGTGTCTTTCTTGCGCTGGAAGTTAAGTTTTCCCAATGCGTTTTTGTGTGTGTTGTTGGCTGCCTTGCAGGTGTTGAGGAAATCGTATGTGAAGCTATCAACACCAAATGGTTCGTGAAACTGAATATATTGAATATGTAATGAGTAGTGAAGAAAAACATAAATTACTATTTTCGGACCACCTACTCATTTCTGTTCTCAAAAATCAAAAATTGAAGAAAATATTCCAACGAATTCGCATTTTCTTGGAAATAAGAAAACTAAGAAAAGGATAAAATAGTAGGAAATGTGTGGCAAGGAAAATATCCCAAATATAAAAACAAATATGATATGTGCCACTCTAAATAAATACTAAACCATATAATATATGTAGATAAGGTAAATAATAAAAAATATATACAAATGAAAAACTTGCAAGAAAAAAAAAAGCAGACGAAGAAGAAAAGAAGATGAGAGCTCTCTTGTGCTCACACAACTCACTACCATTATCATCTCTCTCAAGAACAACTCTCAAAACCAAACCTCAAAATCCAAAAGCCCTTATCCCTAACAACAATAAGCCTAGATGGGAATCTAGGCTCCACGCGAGCCCTAAAGGGTTCCAATCTTCTAAAAGCACTGAAAAACCCGGCCGGTCAGACCCGGACCCGGATGACGACCCGCCGATACCTCAAGAAGTGTTTGAGAGGATGATGGGGAGGATCGTGGTGTCTGTGGGGACACCACTGGGCCTGGGAGTGGCAATCTTGAAATTACTGGAGGTTTTGAAGGACAGAAACGTCTGGGACGTGCCTTTGTGGGTTCCATTCTTGACCACGCTCGTGACCTTTGGGTCGTCGGCACTTGGGATCGCGTACGGGAGCTTGTCCACAAACCTGGACCCGACCAAGACTAACTCTGTTTTTGGGCTCGAAGAAGCAAAGGAGAATTGGGTAGAGATGTGGAAAGAAGAGAAGTGATGTCGACCTCTTGGAACTTGTGGGTACATAGATTAATCTATAGTCCCCTCCTCTGTTTTGCTGTTAAGTTCCGGTTTAATTTTTTTGAACGTTCCACTTTGGACCCTCCGGGTTATGCCTATTCTAAGATCTTAAACTGATTATAATCTGATTTTCTTGATTCTCTTCATAAAAAATGAAAACNAAAAAAAAAAAAAAAATTTTTTTAAAAAAAAAAAAAAAAAAAAAAAAATGAAAACACATATTCAATTCTTGATTACGAGAAAAACAAAAAAATTAAACCGGAACTTAACAGCATAACAATATATAGTTTTCTTGAACCTTCCTCTTCTCTTCTGTGTATGTTATGGCTGTAGGAATTTTCTGCAGTAGGATTTAGGCTGTAGATTTTAGGCTGTAGATTTTATTGCTGTAGGATTTTTGATAGTAGATATTATGTCATAAAAAATATATATGTAGCATTAAAAAAAATAAAAAGAAGATATAGAAAAAAAGAAGTAAAAAAAGAAGGTGAATAAACGAATAAGGAAATAAAAAAGAGAGAATTCTCAGAGCCCTTAATTTGGTGCTCTGAAAAAATTGCTTTCTAGAGCCAAAATATTTCTCTTTTAAAAATTGTTGCTTTGAGTTTCTAAAATGAAACCAAAGCTTGATTAGTGACACATTAGTGCTCTAGAAATAATTAGTGCTCTATGGAGCACTCACAGCACTTACCAATCACCCCCATAGTTCTCTCCTCTGTTTTGCTGTTAAGTTCTTGTTTAATTTTCTTGAATGTTCCGGACTATAAATTAAAGAAGAGGACAATATATATAGTTCCGGTTTTTAATTTCAACTAGGTGTCTTACCCGCGCTACACGCAGATTACGTTTTATTATTTTAAAAAGCAATATTATGATTTTTTGTATTTTTCTTTTATATATTACAGTTTTTAAAATAATTGTAGTCTCTGTTTTATAATAGGTTTTGTGCAAAAAATTAAACTAAATTATTTTTGCAAAAAACCTTTCACCTTAAAAAAATAAGTTAAACCAGTCACCTCAAAAATCACCCGCAATATAGCCCATGCTTATATTTTGAAAAACAATTGTGCCAAAAAAAAATCAAACTAAATTATTTTTGCAAAAAACCCTCACATCAAAAAAGTACATGTCAATCCACCCAACTCAAAAGTTATCCGCAATATAAATTTGTCTATATCGATAACATAATATTAATTAACGTAATATTATTAATCAAATAAAATGAAAATAACTCATTATAAATTGTGTCATTCTCAGAGACTCAATAGAGTCTTTCACAAATGTAATAATAGTTTTTTCAAACAAAAAATAATAATATTCTTTTAAAAAAATTAATATTAATTTTTTTTTATTGAAAAAAAAAATCTAATTTAAATTAAATATTATAATTTTTAATTAATTGTATTTTTAACATAGAAAATTGCATCTTAAATATTTTAATAATCTATTTTCGATTATTCTAGAGTATTATATACTAAGATCATAATATCGGCCAAATTGAAATTTCAAATGTATTGGAAAGTTAACTCATCAGGGCATGCAACAAAAACTTTGGTTGAAATTCAATAATGTAATATTACATGTTGACAAATGTTATATTACAAATTTTGTGTAAGCACATGATGGTAATATAACATGATTATGTCTATATGAACAGAAGAAAATATGTGTTTTACCGTAAAAGTCTATGTTTATGTCGATTGCTTCTTTAAGTTCCTCATAAGAATGGAACCGAAAATTTTGCCTTTCAATAGAAATGTCAGAATACTCAGCCTCAACCAATGTTGTTTTTACAGTGAATTGGAATAGAAATTTGTGAGAAGTGACTATGTAGGATTTCTTATTGTCTAGAACTAAGAACTTTTCGATTCTGTAAACCGCTCAGGCTTTCAGGTCTGCTTTATATATGCTTATTCGGTTAGCCGGTATGAATGCATGGATGACAGATGCCTGCAGAAAATTAATTCACAAAACAAAAATCATAAATATATTACAAATTTGAAGAAATATAGTTAAAGTCATAAATCACTAAACATAAATTTGCAAATACCTTTTGATCAATGAGAAGGAGTTCGAACCCAAAAGTAATCCACCATTTCTGACATTTCTTGCCTCCCAGAAGTGAATGACTCTGGCAAACACTTCGTTATTGCTTAAACATTTTTTTGACGTTGCCTGACTCGAGAAAGAAGTGCTTGAATTAGTCATTGCTTTTGAAAATCTTGAGAAATCGTGAATAACTTTGTTTTGAACTTGTTTCGGAGACAATAAGCAAGATGTATATATAGGACAATGTAAGATCAGCATATTCCTAATGCTAAAAGGAATCACTATACAATAAAGAAATTAGAGAATTGGTAAATATAAATCTAGTAATTATCCTAATCCTAACGAAAATAGAATTTCAAAAACTTACAGGAATCAAGTTATTTGAAATGTGTATCGAAAATTGAGTAATTATCCTAATCATAATGCAATTAGGATTTCAAAAACTTATAGGAATCAAGTGGCTCAGAATTGCTCCTCATTGGGCAAAGAAGAAGGGCATAAAGAAAATGGTGTAAAGATGATTGGGCCTGTGAATCTATTAACTTGAGCCTCGTAATAGATTTTTAATTTTTCACTGAGATTAAAAACGTAAATATGCTATTAATAGGTAATTTTAAATAAGTTATATGTTAATTAGGAAATTTAATTAAATTAAAATCTTAATACCTATGTGGACCAATCATATTGAGTTTCTTCAATCATATAATAAGTTGTGATGACATATTTAGCTTGTAACCCGAGAATTATAACTCTTACTCATGATTATCTATACTATTAAAACAGAGGTACAAAATAAGGATTTCAACTTAACAAAGTGCCTATCCCTGTGTCCAAACAGGATTTAACCCGAAATTAACACATAAATTAAGGAAATTAACCCGATCCGAGAGAATAAAACAACACGCGGATCCTTACATATACTTAAACTGAACCAGATAAAAATCAGAAAAACCATGACCAACAAAACTGAACCGATTCCAATAAA
>OVBJ01001474.1:0-27928 GCA_900406535.1 Noccaea bulbosa | reverse complement strand
TATAAACAAATTAATGTGCCCCGTGCGTATGCACGGGTGGAAACACTAGTACGGAATATCTCTCAACAAGGAATGTTGTACCCATAATCCATAATCCTTAAGCATTCTCAACTCCGGTTTACAACCGCTGGCTCGGTATTTTCGCAAACCTCCCAATCGGCGTACCAATGTCGGTAACATTCCAAAAATACCACCTCGAGACGGTATCGACATGGACGTTCGTACACGGAAGCTAATTTGGTAACCAATATCTTTGCCAAAACCTTTTGGGTTTTGTTGCAACTCTTCTTCTACGCTCTTCATCCGTTATTCGTCAAACCAAAACCGCCCGGTTATTGGGAATTCGTCAACTTCTTTATTCAGATCGGTTTAGACACTGTTTACTTCTTCGGATGGAGATCTTTCGTGTATCTCATCTTATTGACGTTTGTTGGAGGCGGAATACATCCAACGGCCGGACATTTTATGTGGGAACATTATGTTTTTAACTTTTTAACCCGAATCAAGAGACTTATTCGTATTACGGTCCGTTGAATCTGCTAACGTGGAGTGTTGGATATCCTAACGAGCACCATGATTTTCCGAGGATACCGGGACATAAGCTGCATAAAGTGAAGGAGATTGCAAAAGAGTACTATGAAGATTTGGAGTCGTATAAGTCATGGTCACAGGTGATCTATATGTATATTATGGATACAATGAAGAGGAAGCTCTCAACACACAAGTCTGACTAATTTAAGATGTATGTTCTGATATTTTTTGTTTACGTTGGCCGTTTTTATTCGTTGATCTTTGTAATTTATTGGAGGAATTCTTGTGATCTTAGAATGTCTTAGGTGGTCTTCACCTTATTATTAATTAATAAAAACAGAAAAATGAACTCCACACTTAATAAGAGTTAGTCTTTTTAGATTATCAGTTAAGATAGTACGTATTCATAAGTTTGGTAGAAAACAATATCATAACACTTGGTTCAACGTCTTCATGCAAAGCTCCATCACCAAAAGTTCACCACGCAAAAAACTTTAAGGGATCAACGTGAAAGTTGAGGGGTTTGAAAACTCACTAAACGAATCCTCTTCACTTGTCCATCCACAATATAAGAGAGAATATGGCATGAGAACTCTTCTACTTCTTGAAAATATGGTGCAATGCAGCTTATAGTTACCTAAACACTATACTACTCTCCAAAACACTGAAGTGCAAACAAACTCTTCTTATACTCTCTTGGAATTGATATCTCATCGATGGTGTTCATTTGGACACTAAAGGAAATGCCACAACTAAACATATCAAGCCTAGAGCTTTCTGAATGTGAGAGCTACCAATATAGATAGTGAATCATGCAGATAGTAGTAGGAACAAATTGTAGTCCGATTTGGCTTCATTTCAAACTGATCTTGTTCTGATTTCAAGGTTTTAAAAGAGTTGATACTCTAAACTGGTCCGACATAATCAGTTTGAAATGAAACCAAATCTTTTAAAACCTTGAAATCAGCACATGATCGGATCAAATCTAAATTATAAAGTCTCCTTAATATAATAATCTTGTTAAATCGTCAGACCTGATTCCATTAATTGGATATAAGTACATTTTTAACATTTTTTCACTATATTGCAAACCGTTTCACCAATTAAAGTGATTTTGTGAACACATCTCAAATGTGAAAAACAGAACAATATGTTAATAAGCATCAACAAAACTGTGAATTGCTAAGGAAGGTAACTATGCATCTTGTGCTCTGGAAAAGCTTCTCCATTTTCTGCCATACTACACTCTGAGTTTCTAAAAGCCTCATCGCTTTCTCCTGTAAACTCGGATGGCACCTTATCTGTCCAGATAAAAAGAAGTCAAACGTATAAACCAGAGTTTTATTAAAGCGAAGACTATGTTTAGTTGTAATGAGAAATGAAATTTTGAATTACCTTCAGAAACAATCTAACTGCTTGCATACCCTCGAAATTGTTTCTGCAAGTGATCTCTTTGATGAAGTAATCTAGAAGTTGTCCAATTGATATAAACTCAGGTCTTTTGATAACATCTTCATCTATAATTTCAAGCATCCGTAGCTCCATGTCGAGAGCTGATGAAATCTGAAACTGCAAAAAAACGTATTACGTAATATAAGTTTCTCTTTGTGCAGTTTGACACTGAACCATCATTGATTACCTGTAAGAACTTAAACGACGACCTCACTTACAGTTTTTTCAATCCCATGATGACTTCAGAAGTTTTGAGGATGGAGATTTCAGTCAACCAAAGTTCTTCATGCTGTTCTTGGAGTCTTTATTCTTTTCCTGACTCTCCCCATCAGCTTCTGATATATTTCCGGGAACCGAGGGGCAAGAAACATGGAGCCTTTTCATGTTTTTTCGGAGGCTCTATTGGTTTATTGCGGGCCTATGACACAAGATCAAACATGTTATTGTGATTAATTGGGAGAAACAAAATAACCAATGATAAAGGTGAGAAATGAGAATATGCAAAAACCTTTCTTATATCCAAGTTGATCAAACTTTGCCATTGGTTTTTTGGTAATAGAGACAGAGTGACAAGTTCCGGGATCTGCAAAGGGGAAATCGAGAAACTGATAGCCTTTCCGCTTTCTGAAACTTGCGTCTCCATATCATCAGCTTCAGTAACGCAGAGACTGAAGGCAATCTAACATTCCCACTAGCATATAGGAATCGACATTTGGAGCTCCAGAGAACATGGATTGGTTAACCCTGATAAGGTCAAGAGGAGAGTACACTCATTAAAACAATAACAGACAAAAATGTATTTGTAATTTGAGAGATGCTTTGATTTGAGAACTTACCACAAGTAGACTCCGTTCTGATCAGAATGGGCAGTTGCCAAAATGTCCATATTTGGTGATAAAGACAATGCGGTTATTGGCACATCAACATGCACTCCGTCAATCTGTTTTGCGAGAATGACATCCCAAATTCTAAGACTTCCATCCATGCTAGATGAGAGAAGCCACTTGCCATCCTCACTAAAGCACACATCCGTTATACGGTCTGCATGACCTCTAAATTCACGAACCATCTTTAGTGCCACAACATCATACAGGCGGATAACAAAATCATCTGCCACCGTTGCCAAAATACCTACCAAGTAATAAAGGATTAGATACAAACGTGAGAATATACAAGCAAACAAAGACGCAACGTTATACTAGGAAAATTTACCATTTACACGGTGGTAGACGATTTTAACCAATGTACACCCAACATCCCACCGCCGCTTCTTCAAATGCCAAACCTGTATTTCACAAATGAAAAATAAGATCAAGACGCAGCCATGTCAACTAAGTAATTACTAGGAAAAGGAGTAACAGAGCACCATTTCTACACAATCAGAAGACAAATGACAACTTTCCGAACCTATACGTCATCATGATATCCTGCACTTATCATGAGTGTGTTTGTGGAGTCGCAAGCACTTCCCCGTCGTGGGAATATCTTCTTATCTCCGACATATCCAAGTAACTACCCCGGCTGATTCCAGATTGGAGGTTGAATCTCTCGATCCAGCCACCCGTTGTTCCAACTACTGCAAAGTTTCCACAGGCGCTGATTGCACAAGCCTGTCAGAGAAGTAATTTGAAGAGTTCAATAACCAGTGATGACGAGGGACAAAAGAAAAGACTTGTATTGCTAAGAAGAGACTATTCCTAGACACCACGAGCCACTGAACATGATAGAAAGAACAATGGCATGGTATCACCAAGAATTGAATAAATGCTTTCAGCTCAGTTCTACACATTTTGAAGGCGAACTATATTTGCATTTTGAAGACTTGACAACATTATACTATGACTAGGTTAAACTAAATTCTTGTGACAAGCAATTGGTTATCTAAATGAACCTATGGAAGGAGAGTCAACAGTCCGAAGAGCTTATTCTAACAAAAATCAAATTCCACCTATAAGGACTAAATCACTTTTACTTTCTTGTTCAGAAGAGTGCTAGAAGTCAAAAGTAAGTATAAAGTTTAATATTGAACCTTAACTAGTGGTGGATTCTCTCTCAGGGCAAGGTTTGGGGATATGCTCTCCAAGAAAAAAGTTCTGAAGTCTCCATACATATGCTTCTGCTGTATCCATATGGCATGTAACCACATTGCACCAATAATCACGCTCCCTAATTGTTTGGAAAAAAAAAAGAGTAACAGTCCTTAGGATGTATAAAAAGAAAATAACATGCAAATTCATAGGTCAGAACCTAAATCAATCTACGTGTCACTTCACAAGAGGATCAACTAAAAAAATTGTTTCCACTATTGTGCCAACTGCCAACCACGTTGGACCTAATTACCACTTCAGCCCATTTTGTAGAAACTAATTGGCTTCAAGTATGTTTCTTCAGACATCATCATGGTTAAAAATGTGAATGACAGAAATTGATAAGTACCGCAATTAAACGCAATAACAGGCTTCAGTTTCAGCTCTTCTTCCTACATAGAAAAGAGAAAAATCATATAAGCAAAAGATTAGATAATTCCAAGCATACATAACAAAACATATGCAACTATTTCCAAACACAGAAAACATCAGAACACGATAAATAAAATATGCCACTTGTTAAATGGAATCAGAATAACCTAAAGCGTACCAACTGACCCATAAAGAAAGATCAAAAGAAAACATTTAGCTGTACCTTTAACCGGAGCTTCTTGGCTCTCCTTGATATGTGTTTTTGAGAAAGCTCTCTACTTTGGTTGCTCCTGATGAAGTAATTAATGGAAAGAAAAACTGTTATTGAAGATGTATGATCTTTAGGAAAAACACAGTTCACAAATTGAGAAACAAACTATTCATTAACACTTTAGAGAACAATCAGATTCATGACAATCAAGAAAATACATTGGTAACAAAATTCCCATCAACAGAACTGAAAGGTATGGCTACACTGGCAACTGACAATAAATTTTTATTTTTGCAAGTAACATGTAAGAAAATTCAAGTCAATTTTGTGAACTTTGTATTTAAACCAGTAGATGATGATAATAACGATTACCAATTATCAATTTATCTGAATATACTGAACTCTACAATTATTAATGATTATCAATTCAGCCAACGAATCCAGATGGGGAACTAGTTTTCTAACTTTATGATTGTAAAGTGACAAATGAATAGTCAATGTCTAAAATATAACTCAAAAGTTACAGAATTCCTATTGGCTCTGCAATTTCATAATCCTAATACAGAACTTTACTATATCTGTATCTTATCTTACCTGGATGAGAGAGAACAGTCGGAAGGCACGATCATGGCGAGCAGACAAAATGTGTCGTCCATTCGAGTAGAACCTGCCACAAACAGGAACCAAATACGACTATAAGACAGCTTCTTGGCATGCTCTCGGTATAGAGATAGTCCCAGTGGCGAAATCCATCAACAAGTGAACGTTTTCAAAGTATTATCAGGATGACCAGTCTGAGTTACTTTAACAATAATTAGAGATCATTAATGCTAATTACACACAAACATAAAAACCATAGTCTCACAAGTGAAGAATCAAGAAATAGGCAAATGGAAGCAATCAAATCATTCAGCATTGTTGTGTCAAAAATCCACATCTACAGATACCTAGACACCTAAAATTAAAATATATATATATATGGCATAGCAGACCAAATAAGTTTAGCAGTTAAGAAAAACCTCAGCTTACTTTGACTGAGTTATAGCACAGGCTCATTTGCTAAAAAGTTCAATGAGATTATAGAACTGTCATGTGCATTCCTAATGACCGACTGAAGCCTTTTCTTATTAAGATTCCAGATGCTTATCACACCATAAGAACCCCCAGAAGCAAGAAGGCGACGACCATCTAGCATGACAGGATACTCATGTTAGAAGAGGATAGTAACATAAGCTACTAGTACAATAACAATTACAATCTTTGGCATGTATGGTCAACCTACTAAAAGTATACACTCATCTTTTCGTGACCTGGGTAGACAATTCTAAAACATGAAATATGAGTTTGCATAAATGGTAAAGCTACATACAGGAAAAATAAATGTTTAGATCCACTTAAAGACAATAGGAACAGACACTTCTTCTGGTCGCTACACTCATAGGATATCAAATAGAAATAATGATAAACTTGAACCTCCTACGAAATCAGTTTCAAATGGTTATGAAGAAAAAACCAAGAAGCAATCATACATTGAACAAAATGAACACTGTAAGATCATTTACCTGTAATGAAAGACAAAGCACTAACGGCACCTCGTGAGGCATGTTCAAATGTTACGATCTCTTCGTCCAATTTTATGTTATGCACATGGATCTTTCCATCAGCACAACCAATAGCAACAACATCCAGGGCAGGGGATGAAACACAACTGCAGACAGATGAACCCCAACCCTTAAACTCATAGATCATCTTCTTAGTATTTATGTTCCATAGCAGCAACGGACCCTCTTGGCTCCCTCTTCGGGTAAGAGAAATTCGCAAAGATTTATTAAGGCTTGCCACAAAGAGGAGAACTTAATAATATAAAGATGCAAAAAGAAATGTAAACCAAATAGGGCATACCTTGTTCAAATAAATATCTGGATGAACAATACAACTAGGAGTAAACTTTCCACTAAGCTCAACATATCCAATTGGAGATGCGTGTTCTTTGATTCCTTTGAACGCCCACATGAACATATTTCTCTCTACGTCAAGACTTAGGACGTGTTCTCCAAACAAAAGAAGCAAGTCGACTTTAGCAACACTCTTGCTCCAAGTTGCTACCTGACAGATAGCAACAAGAACTCCAACTCTTAAAAACACTAATGGATAGAAAACTCAAAACATCAACTTTACAAGAGTTGGATTTTTGAGCTATATTTTTGAAAAACCAAACCATTAGCCTATTTATAATGTATATGTTAAACTCCTTAGTTGAAGCCAAAACAATGTCACAAAGTAAGACAAATTAATGGAGGCATACATACCTGATGAGGACATCTAAAAACCGCGATTTCATTTCCAAAAGCAGCAAATGTGTAGTGACGGAAACGGAAAGAAGCTAAAGCTCTGATTTTCTTTGGGAGTTGAGGACCTTCAGATTACACAAATTAGATTATAAGAAAAATCAAGCTGAATGAAACACCGCCAAATCAACTTAGAACAAAATCCATTGCTAAATGCATATATATATATATATATTTTAGCAAGAATTAAGGGAAGAAACTTGGTGATAAATGATAATGACTAGATTTAGCTTGGCACACTGCAAGAAATTGAAACAAGATGAAAATTAAAGAGAGTCACCTTGAGTTTCAAAGTTTCAGGAGATACAGTTGGCGGGCAACTATGTCAACCAATGTGGTGATACCACCTGTCAGACAGAAGACAAACTCAAAAAGCTCAAGATAACAGAAAGGAAGAAGATGAGACAAAACAGAACGCTCTTGCAACTAGTAAACGCCTCAATGTCTCACTATCAAAGAAAGTAAGAGAAACAGATTTGATTACCAGCAGCAGCAGCCTTTGTTCCAGAAGGAAACCCTTCCCAAGCGCTTCTTCTAGGATCATCAAGATGTACATGCCTTGACAACAACGCAAATCAAGATGAGAATATCAGGTCAAGTATAGTTGCAAGATTCTAGAGGATAAAGTCGAATCATATGATGGTTTTAAGAAGGCATACACATCAACGAGTCCAGGAGTGAGGACAGCCTCTCCATAGTCAATAACTTTCACTCGACTCCTTTGCTTCTTGTGCCAATCTGCTTCCTTCACCACTGACACACGATAATGCCTCCGTTCACCTCACCTCCACTGCGTTTGACTGCCGTTCCAAAGAAAATCCTTGAGAAAAGGGTGTTTTCTTTTCTCAAATTAGCTGCGTGGCCCTAAATCCTAATAATGTGTGCTATCTAGCTAGTATCTAATGATTCGAGACTGAAACAACATACCAGAGCCAGAAATGAGACCATCTGGTGTGACGATGGGTTTGCTTGAGATCCAATAGTGATCATACTACACTTGTTCGCTTGTAAAAAACATGGGAATCAGTAAAGAAAGTAGAGGGGGAGAGAGTGATAGAGCCGCCATTTTCAGATTACAGAGAGAGAAACAGAAAACCGACCTGGAACTGGAAAGATCGACAAGTGAAGAAGACGGAGAGAAAAGAGGCAATAAAGTCCATTGAAGCTAACAAAATATCTCTCGGCCCACATAAGAAGTCCAGCCCACAATAGAAAAGGAAAAGGATCCCTTATTTTATTAGGGATCTTGCTGTACTCTCAGAAACCTAGCCGCCGCTTTCCGCCTTCCTGTTTTCATCTCATCTCCTCCATGGGAAAGGAGATCAAGAGACTGAAGAGATGCTCCGCATCAAATGGAATGCTCTCCACCTTCCCTGACTTTCTTGGGTGCCTTCTTCAGCGCCGGCAGAAAAGATGGCGCCGGAGGAACTGTTTCTAGCCTATTGGTCGCTGCTACTTCTTTATCGACCGGAAAGACCACCAAACCTTTATATTAGAAACTTGTAAATTTATGTTTGAATTCCGCTGTTTAAGCTTATGAGATGAAAGCTTTGTTGCAAATGCAAGTCAGTCTAATAACCTCAAATCACCAACTAAGCTTTTTTTTTTGTTTCAAATGCAAGTCAGTCAAATAATCAAGTCAAAATCAATCAGATTACACATATTCTTTGACAAAACCTTAGCGAGCAAATTAGACACATTGTTTTCTTTTGTTTCAGGTGTCATTGACGAGCTTTGGCCATGCTGTTTTGGGATCAAGTTTGCGAAGCCTCTATTATCCCAGAGGACAAGATCGATTCAACAGTATTATCACCTGAACCGTTGTTGGACTTGGCTGTCTTGAGTTCTTCAAATCAAGGCTTCCTCCAGCGTTCATACAACTTACAAAATCATACACAACGGATCACATGTTTCCGCCATCCTAACCTTGGCGATCGCCAACAACTCCCCTCCGGGGAAAAACTCGAATTTGAGGTTGAAAATGGGAGAACAAAAAACATGACTCGAGTTCGGTAACCCAGTGGTAGTCGTAGACTGGTATTTACTTCAGTCTAGTCAAGTAAGTATCAAGTACTGGAATTTATGATGTTGCATATCTAAATAGTCCAAATACAGCTAGCAAATGATTTGAGGGCCCACTTGCTTATTAAACTTTGTTTCTTTTTTTGTTGCAAATTGTAGTTTGTGTATATTTTCCTCACATTACAAACATGTGACTGATTTTACAACTTTAGACTTTGTGGAAGATGCTGGAAGATTTATATTATTATTTGCAAAGTGATTTTTGAAAATGAAACTCTTTTATCCATTAATTAAATTAATAATTTATAAATCCTTGTCATCATTAATAAAATTAATAAACTATTATTATTAAATTGTTTAAAAAATATATTAAGGCAAAAAAAGAGAGATCCCACATACTAAAATACATGATTGATTTTATGGCCCATTTTCAATTCGTATACAAAAGTACAAAACCATTAGTTAAATAAAATATTCAACTTATAATATCGTATAAAAACTTGAAAATAAAAATCGTGTATAAATCAATTCAATATATATCACACTATACAAAAAAGAATCAAAATATGTAAATCCTCTTTTATAAATAGTTTCATCTCACTCAATAATCGATCATCTGGCTTTTCTTTTTTTAGGGTTTCCGATTATATTTTTTTAACATATCGCCCAGTTTTTATTTGGTTTTGTGATTGTTTGTTATGGATTTTTATTTCATCATCTCATTTTTTTCTTTGATTTGTATAGCAACCACGACAACCATGGTCACTTCTCTCTCCGTTAGTAGCTACACAATGTAATTCTTCCTATGGTTGCTATTTCTTCCGGGGTGACCATGTCTGCGTGTGCTCTACTGTATATGTTACAGGTGATTTGTTGTTGTTTCGGTATAAGTTTGGGTTTGCATAAACAGTTTATGAAGATTTATTAAAACTTAAAAGTGTCTATAAGAACAAAATTGAACAGTGTCTATTAAATAGACAAAACCAATTCACGTTAACATACACCAAGACGTGGAGAGTCATTTGCCACCAAGGCGCGGGCGAAACACTTACGAATTGGATTTTTACCCAACTATGTTTAGTTTCAGAAATAAAAACGTGCAAGCTACGTCAACGGTTCTTGACAGTTGAACGATTTTCATTTGCTCAAATAATGGATTCTCTTTTCTGTTTTTGTATACTTAAAAGGATTTCATTTGTTCTCTTTGTGTTTTTTTTTTTTTTATAAGAATAAGAAGAACGAAGGAGAGAACAAGAAGAAAGTAGTCGGTAAGGTAAGATGAACAACAATTCAATCGTCGAGAAGAAAACGTCACCATGCTTTCCAAGGTTTTATCTCAAAATCTCTTAAGCAAATGCAAATCGCATTTAATTTCTTTACATGTGTGAAAGAGAAAGTGAACAACAATAACAAGGAAAAAAAGAAAAACCATGAAGACAAAAACAAAAAGAAGAAGCTAGACAACGGAAAATATAAACCCCAAAGAAGTAAAAAGAATACTACTATGAAGAAGAAAAAATGTCGAGAAATGGAGTAATATATTAGTTGTTACTAATTTTTTTTTATCTGTGTGGGATCTGACTTTTTGGAAAACAATTAATGGTATTATTATGATAAAGAAAAAATGTCGACAAATGTGATATTTGGGAAAGATGTTTTCTCGCCGAACGTGAAGCTTGGGTTTGATCAATGGATCATTTTCCATGGGATGTTTTCATGTGTTTGATCAGATCCACATCAGTGGACTTTGGTGCAAAAAGCTCAGCAATCAATTATTTGTAAGTATGAAATAGTTTAGATATCCAAATTGTCTCTAAATGAGAAAAAGACGAAATGGACTTGTGAAGAAAGAGCAATCAAATTTTGGAAATAGAGATAAAAGTGATGATCTAACTGAATCCAAAGTAAAATACAAAGAGTTTGGAGTACAAGCTTTCATTTCGGAGTGATTATATAAAAAATTGAAAGAAAAAAAAAAAAAAACTATCGAACTCGAGAGTAATGTGTGTGTTTGTGAGAAAGATTGCTTATGATGGCTTGGTGATAACACGAGAATCTGATACATTAATATATAATTGATACAAAAAAAAATAATTTAGTTTTTTGGGTACTATACAAGTAAATTTTTTTTTTGGGTGCTAACAATATATATATATATATATTTAATATGTATTAGAACCCGCACCAGGTGTGGAAGATCACCTAGTTCACCGTAAATGAAATAGTTCTCCACGTTCCAATGTTGGTCACACTACTCACTAGACTTTTCATTCGTGCGATACTGTAAAATCATTTATTTCCAGATCTGATATATTTCTATGCATTTATTTTATTGATTTTTCTTGTTCTCAGAATTTATACATCTGATTATATTGTCAAATCGGATTTCAATTAAATCATGCGTGTAACATAACATAAGAATAGAATATTTATAAATTTATCTCTTAGTTACTTTACACAATCAGATGAAATTATGTACGCCTAAAAGGATAATATATTTTTCAGTCGCACCAAAAAGAATATTTATAATCTGTGCGAATTGACAATGAAGAAGATAAATAAAGAAGAGTGAAATTAGAAAGACAGGGAAGCAAAGATTCTTGCTCCCTTCGAATCCGCAGCTTAAGAAGCGAAAATCTGATTTGTAAATTCACAGAGTTTTCTCTGAAATTTCTCCTCTGATTCTCCCATTCACTGCAAGAAGAAAGAGTTTCTCTCTCTCCTTACTTTGCTTTTACTAAGCTCACAAGAATTTACGCATCTGTGCGCGCTGCTAAAGCTCTACGTCGTCATTCGTCAGCTGAATAAACCACGCGCACTTGGAGTCGCTTTCGTGAGCTGTGATTTTCATTCAGATTTCCGTAATTTCCCGTCGGATGTCTCTTTGAGATTTCGTCGCATCTACTGGATTTAGAGTGAAATCTAGGTGGGGGTTGAGTTCGTAGCTGGTGTTAGGTTGCATTTTCTTGTTTGAGATTCCGTCATCTCGCCGGAGTTGCATGTAATTGCTCAGTTTATTCAAAAATGGGTTCTCTCGAATCTGGGATTCCGGCGAAGAGAGAGAGCGGCGGGAGAGCGGGAAGACAACAGCAACCGCAGCAACACCCGTTCTTGCAGAGAAACAGATCGAGGCTCTCGAGATTCTTTCTGTTCAAGAGGCTCGATTACCTCCAATGGATTGCCACCATAATCGTCTTCTTCTTATTCGTTGTGCTATTCCAGATGTTTTTGCCCGGTCTTGTGATCGACAAATCGGATAAACCGTGGATTAGCGACGAGACTTTGCCACCTGATTTGGTTGTTTTCAAGGAGAGAGGTTTTTTCGATTTCGGTGAGGATGTTAGATTGGAGCCCACCAAGCTTCTGATGAAATTCCAGAGAGAAAGTAATGGTTTGAATTTCACATCGTCTTCTCTCAATACAACTATGCAGCGTTTTGGTTTCCGAAAGCCAAAGCTAGCACTGGTTAGTACTTTGATTAGAAAATGAAGATTGTTGCTTTTATTGAAATCTGATGACTGCATTGTGTTTTTTTTTTCTCTTCTTAAGGTTTTTGCCGATTTGTTAGCTGATCCAGAACAGTTGTTAATGGTGACTCTCTCCAAGACACTGCAAGAGATTGGCTATGCAATTGAGGTATGGATTTGTTGCTTCTTTGTGGATTTCTTGTTACTCAATAACACTAAACTTCAAACTTGTCTTTGTAGGTTTACTCACTTGAAGACGGTCCAGTGAATGGTATTTGGCGGAAAATGGGAGTTCCAGTCACAATACTCGAGACCAACCAAGCCTCAACTTGTCTCATCGACTGGCTTTCGTATGTACCGCATTGCATTTCCCGTGCGACATATGCATTGATTGAAAACTGTAGGAGAACTAGTGAAGCATGTCTTGATTTGTTCAGAGCTCGGAATTTATCCCAAGGCTATATTTTATATAGAGTAGTCATGTGATTCTGCTTGATTGGATTTTGTGGATCTGAGGTTGATCTAATGCATTATCGGTTTCTTTTCTTCTATTATTATAGTGCAAATCAAACTTAGTTGACTTGACTTGGTCAATACGATGATTTTCTGATCATTGATAACTTTCTTTGTTCTTATCTTGAAGCTATGATGGCGTGATTGTAAACTCTCTCGAAGCTAGGAGTATTTTTACCTGGTAAGATTAAAGTTATTTTGGCACGAGTGTATATGACTTAGTTCTGGTTTTCGTGTTCAGTCATGTATATACACACACAAATATATTTGTTACCGATGTGGATTTTTTTCCAAGTTCTTGATAGTTTTTAATTATTGTTATTCTTTGACAGCTTCATGCAAGAACCTTTCAAGTCTTTGCCTCTTGTTTGGGTCATCAATAAAGAAACTCTCGCTGTTCGTTCTAGACAGTACAACTCCACAGGGCAAAGTGAACTCCTAACGGATTGGAAAAAGATTTTCAGCCGAGCATCGGTTGTAGTCTTCCATAATTATCTCCTTCCGGTAATGTGTTATGATTAGAGTGCAACCACCAAAATAAATATTCCTTTTGTTTCTGCTTAGAGATCTATCTCATGGAATAGCTTTTTGATAATTATTATTTCAGTTGACTTATTTTGTTTTACCTGTTTGCTTCATGCAGATTCTCTACTCTGAGTTTGATGCTGGCAACTTTTATGTGATTCCCGGATCACCTGAAGAAGCATGGAAAGCAAAGAATCTGGAGTTTCCACGGAAAGATGACATGGTCATTTCAATTGTGGGAAGTCAGTTCTTGTACAAAGGTCAATGGCTCGAACATGCTCTACTTCTGGAAGCTTTACGGCCGTTATTTTCAGGCTATAACAGTGAAAGTTATAGTTCCCATCTCAAGATCACAGTTTTAGGTGGAGAAACAATTTCCAACTACAGCGTAGCTATAGAGGTATAACAAGGTCTGCTTTGCTATTGATGAACAGATGAAATGGTTTGCAGCTTTTGAATATAGAGATTACAAAATCACTAACCTTGTTCCTTGGTTTTGTTTTGAACTTCTTAGACAATCTCCCAGAATTTGACATATCCAAAAGATGCTGTGAAGCATGTAAGCGTTGCGGGGAATGTTGATAAGATACTTGAAAGTTCTGATCTTGTTATATACGGATCATTTCTCGAGGAGCAATCTTTTCCAGAAATTTTGATGAAGGCCATGGCGTTGGGAAAACCAATAGTTGCACCGGACCTCTTCAATATTAGAAAACACGTAATGTTCTGTTTTCCTTTGCTTGTTTTATCCATGGACGCGTTCTCTGTTCATTTGGCTGCTTTCTGACTGTATTGGCAAATATTAAATAGGTCGATGACAGGGTTACTGGGTATCTTTTCCCCAAGAAGAATCTTAAGGTTCTATCACAGATTGTACTTGAAGTGTTATCAGAAGGGAAAGTATCTCCGCTGGCTAAGAATATTGCCTTGATGGGGAAAACAGCTGTTAAGAATATGATGGCTCAGGAAACCATTGAAGGATATGTGGCTCTACTAGAGAATATTCTCAAGTTTTCATCGGAAGTTGCTTCTCCTAAGGGTGTACAAGAAGTTCCTCGAAAACTTAGAGAAGAGTGGAGCTGGCATCTGTTTGCAGCTTTTCTGGTTACAGCGCCTAAGAATAGAACAGCAAGAAGCTATGAGTTCGTAGCAAAGGTTGAGAGACATTGGAATCATACCCCAGGAGAAGCCATGAAATTTGGCGTTGTTAATGATGATTCGTTTGTATATGAAATATGGGAAGAAGAGAGGTATCTGCAGATGATCAATACTAGAAAAAGACGAGAAGACGAGGAGGTAAGCGTATGCCAGTTCTTGATATGACATTCTCATCTCCATTTCCTACGTGTCAATTTGATTTATTTTTGTGTTGTTGTGCAGCTGAAAAGCAGAGCCTTGCAGTATCGTGGAACATGGGAAGAAGTATATAAAAGCGCCAAAAGAGCAGACCGAAGTAAGAATGATCTACATGAGAGGGATGAAGGAGAGCTACTAAGAACTGGTCAACCTTTATGTATATATGAACCCTATTTTGGTGAAGGAACCTGGTCGTTTCTACATCAATACCCCCTCTATCGTGGGATCGGGCTGGTGGGTTCTTATGTGCTGCATCATATATGTTTTATTAGACCAAAAGAGGGATTTTTTTGTTTTTCTTCTTCTCGACTGATGTGAATGCATCATATTGCAGTCAGTTAAAGGAAGGAGGCCTAGGATGGATGATATCGATGCAACATCACGTCTTCCGCTTTTCAACAACCCGTACTACCGCGATGCTCTTGGTGACTTTGGAGCATTTTTTGCAATTTCAAACAAGATTGATCGTTTACACAAGAATTCATGGATTGGGTTTCAGTCCTGGAGAGCGACTGCGAGGAAGGTACATATCTTTGTGGCTTAAAAATATCCTTCTTCATTGCTATAATAGATTGCCACGTCCAGTGATAATTTGGTACCCCAAAAACAGGAATCTTTATCCAAGATTGCTGAGAGCGCATTACTTGATGCTATACAAACACGGAAACACGGAGACGCCTTATATTTTTGGGTTCGCATGGACAAGGATCCGAGAAATCCTCTGCGGAAACCCTTTTGGTCGTTCTGTGATGCCATAAATGCTGGGAATTGCAGGTAAAAAATAACACTACAGAGTTCTTACAATATAGTTTTATAACAGTGTTTGAGACTTTTTGGCTCATTTTTCTGACCCTTTGCAATTTGTGGGCTTTGACCAAGGTTTGCTTACAACGAAACTTTGAAGAAAATGTACAGTATCAAGAATTTAAACTCACTTCCACCAATGCCCGAGGGTGGGGATACATGGTCTGTGATGCAGAGCTGGGCTTTGCCAACAAGATCCTTCTTAGAGTTTGTCATGTTCTCAAGGTGCTTGCTTGCTATTATAACCCACTGATCGTCTCAATACGACACACATTGAAAAAAAAGAAAAAAAAAAAAAGAGTACTTAGAGAGTGTTTCTCTCTTGTTTGCAGGATGTTTGTAGATTCATTGGATGCACAGATATACGAAGAGCATCATCGAACAAGCCGTTGCTATCTTAGTTTAACCAAAGTAAGAAACTCATTCCTTCTTCTGCCAAACTTCAGAAGTATCCCTTTGGGTTTGGATTTGAATAGATGTGTTAAATATTCTCACAGGACAAGCATTGCTATTCGCGGTTACTCGAGCTTCTGGTGAACGTATGGGCTTACCACAGCGCTAGGCGCATTGTCTACGTAGATCCTGGGACTGGTTTGATGCAGGAGCAACACAAACAGAGGAACAGGATAGGGAAAATGTGGGTGAAGTGGTTCGATTACTCAACTCTGAAAACAATGGACGAGGATCTTGCTGAAGAAGCAGACTCAGACCGTCGTGTGGGTCACTGGCTATGGCCATGGACTGGTGAGATTGTGTGGCGCGGTTCATTGGAGAAAGAGAGGCAAAGGAAGAATGTAGAGAAAGAAGAGAAGAAGAAGAGAAGTAAAGATAAGCTGAATAGAATGAGAAGTAGAAATGGTCGCCAGAAAGTCATTGGAAAATATGTAAAACCACCGCCAGAAAACGGAACTGTTACCGGAAACTCCACTTTGTTAAACGGAGACGCATAAAAAAAACAGATGCAATTTGTACTTCTTCATTTTTTTTTTGTAGGTCATAAAATTGTTTCATTCATTGTTTTTTGGAAAGATTACTGTATAAAAGGTCTCAACTCTCAAGTCTCATTCTCTCTCTCTCTCGCATCTCTCGCATCTCTCTTCGATTTAACCGACGGCTTTAACTTCCCGGCGGTGAGCTTCATTGTAGAAGTCGAAGAAAGAGAGATGGAAGCTGGAAACAGTGAGAAGGTTGAGTCGCATGTTCTTGAGATCAATCTCATCTCGGCGCAAGGACTCAAAGAACCGACGGGAAAGCTCCGGCGATTGCAGACTTACGCATCTGTCTGGGTTGACTCCTCCAACAAGCTCCGGACTCGGATTGATCGGATCGGCGCTGAGAATCCGATTTGGAACGACAAATTCGTTTTCCAGGTTTCTTCGGATTTCCTCTCTAGCGAAACTTCTGGCGTTTCTATCGAGATCTATGCTGTTGGTTACTTGCGGGATCATCTGATCGGTACCGTACGCTTCCTCGTGAGTAACTTCCTCCCAACCGCCGCCGTGAAAGTTCCGTCTCTCGTCGCGCTTCAGATCCGTCGCCCTTCTGGAAAGTTCCACGGCGTTCTTAACATCGCAGCCATGGTGATTGACGCTTCCGAACTTCCGGCTGATTTCTTCAAGTCCGTTCAAGAAAAATTGGCAGAGAGTCGTCGGAGTCGAAGATTGAGAAAGTCGAGATCTGCGGTCAGTTCGTCCGAGAACGGCCTTGCTGATGACGCCGGGAGTTCGAAAGAGAATTCGGTATCCGGATCGGTAAATTTCTCCGACGACGGCACGGACTCGACGGCGTCTTCTCCCATGCCGTCTCCGCTCAGAGACTGGAACGCAATTCGAGATTTGGCGGGAAAGAATCACGTGAGATCGTCATCGGACGGTGGAGGATTGATGTGCTGTTTCTTGATGAAATCGTCGGGTATGTTACCAGGAAGAAAAATTAACGGCTGAGATTGTTATCTGATTCCCACGGTTCAGATGTCATTTGGTTTATCAACGGTTCAGATCTCCCCACGTCGTCGTTTTGGCCGTTCCAACGGTTATGAGTGTAACCCAATTCTAAAATTTGGAATTTTTGTTGTTGTTCACGGTTTCTGAAAAATTGTTTCAGCACTTAAAAATTCATTTCAATATGAATAAGAAGATAAATAATATCATGTGTTTTTCTTTGCCATATTCATTTTTCGAATATCACAAAAAAATGTGGATAAATTATTGTCTTTTTGTTAAACAATATAAAAAGAGTGAAACAAAACGCGGGAGTTGGTTTTTAGAGTTGAGGAGATAATTGTTGCCTCAACGGCCAAATTAGTTAAAACCACCGATTCGTCCTACCAGAAAAAACAAAATCATCTTTTTATTAAAATCTTCGATTTGTTTTCTCAATACAATTCACTCTCTCTCTCTCTCTCTATCGTCTTCTTCAATCCTCTCTGTTTGTGTCCTCCATATCAGAAGTTACAGCTCGCAAAAACAGGTAAAAAATATGGTATTTAGGGTTTTAAAACTTAAAAGTTCATGATTTGGTGTGTTTCTGTGATCGATTATCAAGTGTTTGAAATTTTCAAAACAAATCTAGGGTTTTATTATGGCAATGTTCACGCGGGAGATATCAGCCACGGAGGTGAGAGCCACAGAGGAAAATCGAATTCAATACTCTTCGAAGCACATTAAACACTTGCCACCTGGCACGATTACTGAGTTTGATTGGAAAGATTATTGTCCGTTGGGTTTCAGGTAATGATGTTGGTTCAATATTGTTCAGGTAATTTCTTTTATATATTGATTGTTAATATGTTTTTTTTTTTTGTTTTTTTTTGTTTTTGTTCTTTGTAGACTTATACAAGAACTTGAGGCTATTGATCATGATGATTACATGCATTCCATTTGCAATGACGAGACTCTAAAGAAGCTTTCTACTGGGAAAGTAGGAAATGTGTTTCATATATCCACTGATGACCGTTTTCTCATCAAGATTCTTCGAAAATCCGAAATTAAGGTATTCAACTAAACATTTTGGGAGATCGGATCCATGCAAAATTATGAGTCTTTCATTGACTTTTTTTTTTTGGGGTGATGTTTAGGTGGTACTAGAGATGCTTCCAGGCTACTATCGACATATTCATAATCATAGATCATCACTATTCACAAGGATTTATGGTTGTCATGCTGTGAAGCCTATTGGTGGTGTTAAGGTGAAGGACTTTATATTAATCTATGCTTTATGTTAATGATTATAGCTTAGAGCCATATTCTAATGTTTATTTATTTGTGTGCATACAGACATATTTCGCTGTGATGTCAAACATGCTACATTCGACGGTTTTTATGAACAAGCTCTATGATCTAAAAGGTTCTCCAAAAGGTCGAACTAACAAGAAAATTGAATTGAGAAACAACACTGTATTGAAGGATGTAGATCTCGATTTCTGTTTCTACGTTGATCCACTGGCTAGACAACGCATCATCAAGTATGTCTATATAACTCTCTTTCTCTGTAACATCTTGACTCTAGTAACCAATTTATGATTCAAATGCTCAAACGCAAAGGGTCATATCATTACAGGCAAACAAAGCTAGACTGTGCGCTTTTGGAAGAAGAAGGTATAATGGATTACAGTTTATTGGTTGGCGTACAAGTAAAAGAAGAGTCATATGAAGGTGATACATTATATTAATGTTAATTTCCTCTCTTTTTTTTTCTCTCTCTCTCGATGTTTTCATTAGCAAAGTGATTACAAGTATTGATGTCAAATTTATCTGATCATAATAAATCACTCTTAACAGGTTCACTTGATGGAGTAAACCCGGTTTACGGTAGCTTCACACCTCCATGTAAGAAACAAAAACTTCATCAACATTCTTCTATATATATATATATATATATATATATCTATTTATGTTATTTGGCAAAGACAACAACATATATATAATGTCTATTGATTACATTTGCAGGCTCATTGAAAAGCGACAGCACAAAGTCGTTGAAGACAGCTTCAAATTCTCCAGATAGATCTTGTTTAACAATGTACTCATCATGTTCTTCCAAAAGAGGTAAATATTTTTTAACAATGCCTTATCAAACAAGAAAAGACGTATTGGTCTAAAAAGTACTTACGAACAAAAAGAACATTTCTCTGATACTTAACAGATTCAGTGGAAAGCGAGAACTCAATGACAAGTGATAGCACAAGCTCAGAAACAAATCTGATAAACAGGAAAAGCAAATTATCAACACTCAGTGACCTCTTTGTCAACAGGTAAAGAAACCAGAAACAATGTTAAACCTCATGATATTAGTCAAACCTAATGTTAAATAACTTTCTTTTTTCTGATACAGCTCGAGTACCAATTTTGGGATGAAGATTCCGGCGAGGGCACGGCGAGTGAAGAGAGCAACGGGAGAAGATGAATGGTACGATGTGGTTTTGTATTTAGGGATCGTAGACACATTTCAAGACTATGGTATGAAGAAACGCATTGAGCATTGTTACAAAAAAATCCAACATACCTCAAACTCAATCTCGACCGTCCATCCTAAGATCTACTCTTCTCGATTCCAAGAGTTTGTCTCCAACATATTCTTACCTCACGATCACGACGACGATTTCTCTCTCTAATGTGTTTTTATTTGTTAATATAATTACGGTTTAATTTCCAAGCTAGTGGATTCACTAGAGTGTTAAGAGCCTCTTCTTACGATCCAAAGTGATGTTTNTTTTTTGTCCAAATTTTTTTTTTTTTTTTTTTTCTTCGGTGATCGATCAACAATATGTGAAGAAAAACATGCAATCTTCTTATATTAAAAGGTTACTACTCTACCATGTTTCTCAAAATGTACTTATCAATTTTAACGAAAGAATTGTCAACATAACAATTCAATTCTTCAAAATTCAAAAATCAACAGTTTTAATTAGAGAACCACTCTCGTATTCAGCAATCTAATAACTAAACTACACTGCCACATTGGTAATGGTAATGTAGTTATCTCTTACTTATAAAATTACAAAACTAAAATCCAATAAAAACGTGTAGACAAAAAATGGTATACATTCAATTTTTTACATAAATTTATTGGAATATAGCATGAGTTAAATTTGGTAAGAAAATATTAGTGTCAGTAAATCTTTGATTTTTACGCTCATTAATGCATACATTAGACCAGAAATGGAAACAAATCTATTGGTTATCCAAATATTAATGAGAGATAAGATTACGTGTGTGTGTGTATATATATGTATAGAGAGTGAAATGTAAACGTTGAACGGTTCCGTTGCAGCCAATGAGCTTTGCTCTGCAAAACCCCTTTCATAAATCTCAATTCTCTTACTCTTGCAAAGAATCTCCGCTCCTGCTCGTCGGGTTTTGATTTTGAAAAGTTAATTTACCAAAACCGAATATGGGTTTGGATTCGGATCTCCCGCTCTCCGGTTCTGGTTCCGATGACGGCAACTTCGGGTTCGCTTTCAACAACGTTAATTTCTCCGATCGTCTTCTTCGCATCGAGATCACCCGCGGCGGCGGCGAGGTCAGTCGTTCAAGTATCGACGATCGGGTTAGAGATCGCAAACGCAGGAGGGAAGACGTCAAGAACAACGAGACCCAAAAAGGTTTCTTCTTTTTTTCCTTCAATTTAACCAGACTTGTTTACGACTTTGTTCGCTTTTGGGGATTTGGGAAAATGATTGGTTATATTGGTTCTTGTACTTGATAGCATTTTGTTTCAGTGATCTTAGGATATGTTTAAAATTATGATGCAACTTGGGATATGATTCTTTTTCAGTGTTGGATCTTGCTACATGTCAAGCAGAGTCTAATATAAACAAGAACGACCACAAACTTGAAGAAGCAACAGTGATGACTAGACAAGAATCAGAATCAGGTATATATAACTAAAGATTACTTCTTTCGGACAAGTCTGATGATTCATAGTTTCATACCAGTTGGTGTTTGGAATTGCAGATGCAGGTGGTGAAGATGAGACTAATCTTTCAGTTAAAGAATTACATATAAGCTCTCCGATATTGGCTGCCAAAAGCTCGTTCTTTTACAAGGTGTGATTAGTCTACTAGTACTAGGCTACTCAATAGTTTTTTATACAGTGGCAAATGGAATTGATTACAGCTTCTGTTTTCTCTCACAGCTTTTCTCTAATGGGATGCTTGAATCGGAGCAAAAACATGTGACTTTGAAAATAGATGCTTCTGGTATTGTTGCAACTCTTCCAAAAGTTGAACACTTTTAACAGTAACTTTTCTTTTCTGGTGATGTATTATTACGTTATTTTGTTTACAGAGGAAGCTGCTGTAATGGAGCTACTGAAGTTCATGTATAGCAGTTCACTAACATTCACGACGGTCCCTGCTTTGCTCGATGTTCTAATGGCAGCTGACAAGTTTGAGGTTGCTTCGTGTATGAAGTACTGCAGCCGTTTGTTGCTAACTATGCCTATGACATTAGACTCTTCATTGCTTCTTCTCGATCTTCCTCCGAGTCTGCTAATGGCTGATTCAGTCAAGCCTTTGATCAATGCTGCAAGGCAATTCATCGCCTCTCGCTACAAGGACATATCCCTGTAACGCCTCTCCTCTGTAACATCTAACAATTTCTTCTTTAAAATATTGTTTTTTTTTTGTTTTTGACCTTTTTGAGCTGTTTTGGATAGAATGCCAGTAGAGGAGGTGATGGCTTTACCGTTAGTAGGTATCACGGCAATACTAGCGAGTGACGATCTACATGTTGCGTCTGAAGACATTGTATACGACCTTGTCTTGAGATGGGCAAGATTACATTACACAGTTGTTAGAGAACGTCAAGATGTCCTCGCCTCTCATCTCGCTCGTTACATCCGTTTCCCTCACATGACGTGTCTCAGACTCAAGAGAATGTTGCACTCGGACGACTTTAGACCTTCTATCGCAACAGCGCTAGTCCTTGAGGCTCTCTTTTTCAAAACGGGATCACCGGACGAACATCCCGCGGCCTCAGTTAACCGCCGGTTAGTGGAACGAGCCTACAAGTGCAGACCCATCAAAACGGTGGAATTCGAGGCTCCAAGACAACAATGCATCGTGTACTTGGATTTGAAACGCAAAGAATGCGAGAGCCTCTATCCATCTAGGTGTACAATGTCTCAAGCGTTTCGGGTAGGAGGACGATGGTTTTACCTCTCAGCGCACTGCAGCATGGACCAGCTCAACTTGTCTCCCTGTTTCGGATTGTTTCTTGGGATGCGCGAAAATGGGTCGGTGAGTCAGGCTTTGGAGTACCAGTTTTCAGCGAGGTCGAAGCCAACGGAGGAGTTTAAGGTGAGATTCAAAAGGAACTTTACGTTAGCCGGAGGTCAAGCTATTGGATTCAGGGACTTGTTTGCCATGCCGTGGGATAGTTTCATGGCTAAGGATTGTCCTTACTTCATCAATGACGTTCTTCATCTCCAAGCCGAGCTCTCCATCGGACGCCTTTAGGGTTTAGAGTTTTTGACTCTGTTTACTGCAGCTTTTTCTTTTTCTTAGGTTACAAGTTAGGTTGTGTGTGTCTGAAGCAACCATGATATATCTACACACACCTGCATATGATGTATATATTTAGTGTTTTCATGCATGTTTTGATCGAATTGAGGTCAGTTTTGAAGATATTGAGTGGGTCTAAGATGTAATAGTTTCAGACTGCAGAAGATACATTGTTGAAACAGAGGAATTGTATAATAATCATATTACAGGAAAACCCCAAGAAAGAAAGCTCTTTTATTTTTGTTTTGAATGAATCTATTCGGTCCCTGCGATCTTCTTCTTCAAGGAATCAATATCCTCAGCCAGTTCCTTTCTGCTTGACTGAAAGAGAGATGAACATCAGACACTGATTCATGTCACGGATTATAAAAGAGTTTGTCGCAGTTTTGTTACCTTGAAGAGAAGGTATCTGTAGACAAACCATCCTGTGTACCCGAGACCGACAAGTTCCATAACTTTCGGAAGCTACATTCAAAACAAACAAACAAATCAATCATCCAGAGACAAACACTCAAAGCCATTAAAGTTTCTCTCATCTTACAAGGGTTTTTATAAGATTTGTTACCAGAGGAACAGAGTTGATGGCACCAACAACAATGGAAGACAACCAAACAGCAACAATGGCTCCTCCTCCATATATAAGCACAGTCGACTTGTTCTCAAGACCATCCCACTGCACCAAAAGCCAACAATCAAAAAACAACACACAAAAAAGCCAGGAAACTCTGTTTTGTTTTTTCTGATCACAAGCAATGGTGGCTCACCTTTTCCTTCAAATCTGTGATAAGTTCGTTGGTGTCCATGGATGTTGAGGTCTCTTCTGAAGAAGCTCTCGTCTTCATCAATTCAACCTTGTGGAAACCATTTCCTGCAACTGAACCGGACAATCCAAATTTGGTTTAGATTCACGAAATCAAACTATAAACCTCCAATTTCGGTTTTGAAATTCGAACCATTGGCTTTTAAGTTGATCATTAAACCTGGTCAATCGAACTGAGTTTTTGAATTTTAACCACTATACCGAACCGACGCATCGCCGAATCTCAATTCCGGTCCGGAATATTAGATTTTCAGGCAATTTGTGACAATACACACGATTTTTTGGGCATTTCTAGATACCATAAAACACGGAAAGATAAATTAGGGAAAATAAATGGGTCACCTGAAAGTAGCTTCACCGGAACAGTGAAAGAGGATCGGCCAAAAGAGCGAGGAGGAAGGTAAGGGACGGCGGAGCAGCGAGCGGACACGGCGGGGACACGTGGAATCATCACTGCCACAGAGGACGAAGCTGCTACTGTCATCGCCATCGAAGCACACCGATAATTTCTTCTACTTCTTCTTCTGCCTACTAACTACTTCTCGTCTTCTTCGCTAAATTTTGCCTTCTCTCGGTTTTTTTCTGCTTGCGCTTTTTTACAAAACAAGATTCCGTCTAGCGACACGTGGACGTTCCTCGTGGTCTTATTGGTCGCTACTCTTATCTTTAGAAATCCAACTCAGTGGTGTTTACAGAGTGCTCGAACCCTGTGGGGTTTCAGGCCTTTTTAGGCCCATTGATCTGGGCCTATTAAAACCTATCTTAATGATTTATCTCTTCTGTCTCTCTTTCTTTTTAATTTTCTAGGTGAGGAAACATGGAAAATTATGCAAACCTTTGATTTTTGTGTCTTAAGATAGTTACGAGGATAATACGAGATTGACCAAAAAGAGGTATTAGAATACTAATCTTTTTTAATGAAACTAGAAAAGAATTGGGATAAAAGAAATAAATAACAAACCCACTAAAACTGAGTGATGGTACAGCTCTTCCACCCTTATACTTCGCTGGCGCGCTTTCAACTACTAACCAATACTCCATTTCTCTTGTTATTTAACAAAATAGTTGAAATTTAAAACTTTAGTTTAAACTTATTTGGTACGTTTTTGTGTAATTAATATACTCAAAATATATGTGTTCATCAACAAAGAGTTAGCTAGCATGAAAAAAAATTCACCATTAGCTATATATTTGTTTCTAACAACAAATTCTACTATTATATGAGCCAATAGAAGTGAGACAGTGGATCATGTAATACAGAAATATTTTAAGGAATAAAGAAGAAATTAACTGAGCATATAAAAACATTAAAATACCAAAGAAATTGCATGATCATTACGTCATCCGAATACGTTACCAAGGTTAGCCGACACCTTCTTTTTATCATCTCCAATCTAATTTTGACTAAAGAAAAAACACTAACTTCAAATTATTTTTGGGTCAATAACCTTTTTTACAAAACAAAAAGAGCAAAAATTTAAATAAATTAAAGAAACGAAAAAACATCCACCATTAATACAGCTCAAACCCAACTTTCTCTCCCCTTTTTTCTTTCATGTTTGAATATCTAAGTACGGTCTTTTTCTAAATAATTATTTAACAAAACAAACCATACATATTTTTCAAATCCATATTAATCATGCAGCTGTTCGGCTGTTCCCATTATATTATATGTGCATGTATATCCCTTACTCTCTTCTTATTAGTGTGTATATTGTGCTTAATTATATTCCCTCATCTCAGTCTCAATCTCAATTATGTTTCCACTTTGCTTCTGTGATCTATCTGGATCACAAATCTCTTTTTTTTCTTATCAAAGAACATCATAGATAACTTTTGTTTAATTCCATTTGCAAGAACTTAGATGAAGATCACCAAAACTCATTTTGGTCCTCGTCGTCGTTCTTGATTAATTTTCTCTGGCAATGGGATCTACAAATCTTGGTCTCATCGTCATCGTCTTCGTCTTCTGCGTCATCTCTAATTTACAACCGATGGTTCACTGCAACAACATTCGAGATTTAGACGATCTGATCCGTTCATATGCGGCACGTGCCAATACTAGAAGACACACAGGTTCGTTGTACGAGATTTCACTTCCGTCGAATCTCTCCGACATCAAAGCATCGGTTGTTACGGTCCGTAACAGTATGTTCTGGAGAAAAGGAGCCAACGTTAGTGGAATTCACATTCCTCCGATGGTTAAAACGACGCCGTACGCTAAGAGAATAGCTTTCGTCTACGAGAGATACGGTGGTCACTCTTCGTCGGTTTACTTCCGGTTAGCTGATAATTACTCATTTGTTTCTCCGGTTATTGGATTCAACGCTTACGACGCGACGAACACGAATGATCTAAAAAAATTGAATCTTACCATCAAGAGAGACAATCCAATCTTGGTCAAATTCGATCCTTACGATGATCCTCAAATTAGAAAAATCAAATGCATCGCCTTCGGAGATAATGGGTCGTCTAATTTCAGCAATACGACACGGAATCACGAATGTGCCACTACGAGTTCTCGTGGGCATTACGCGCTTGTAGTACTAAACCAGAATCCCAAACCGGAATCGAAATCGAAACCGGAGTTGGTGGTTCGGAGGAAGTGGTGGTGGGTTGCTTTAGCGGGGATAGGAGTCTCGGTTATTGTTGTTTTGGTGATCGTTGTGGTGGTGAAGTTAGTGAGGAAGAAAAGGTTAAGAGAGATGGAGAGAGAGTCAGAGAAGAGTGAGATGATCGAAAATATTTGGATTGGTCGGAGTAGAATGCCGGCGGCTGCGATGGTGAGAACTCAGCCTTGTTTGGAATATAATGAAGAAGATCTTCCTTCTTCTTCGAATATACCTTGATTTTTGTAGTTTCTTCCAATTTTTCTTATGACTTTGTACAGTGAATTACATTCAAAGGTTCAATTTTGTAATTTTTTCAACGTTAAGTTTGGTTTGTTTTTGCTTCTTCTCGTTTCACTTATGCATGAGTAAACTGTTCGTCGATCGTTTCTGATCTCACTTTCTTATTATGGAGGAGGCAATTCATCAATGTCTAAATTAGTTTGCTAATAGTTAGTTTATCGTCTGGTTGGTGGTAGATTGTGAAATGTACGTAATAATTAGGGGTGTACACACGTATGTGGAAAAATTATATTCAGTTACTAGTACTTTGGTATACATGATATGATTAATTTGCTTGTCTTTGGATCAATTTTTTTTTTTTTAATTAACAAAAGTTATCCAACAAACAATGATGGAACTCGTATTTAAATAGTATTTGACGCATGGGTTAGTCAAACAAAAATGAACTGTTATGTACTCAAATACTTTGATTTAATCATTTGTTTAGCGCCTAGCGGATAAGTATAATATTACAAGTAATGTGGTAAAAATACGGCACAACGGGATTACACTATTTTCGTGCGTAACCGGATCTTATAATATTTACAGATCAGTCGTCACAACTCACGTACACTACAAATATTATAAGATCTGGTCACGCACGAAAAAAGGTGACGAAGAAATGTCACTAGTTAAACTATTTTATAAATCCAATAAGTTGAGGAGAATCAAATGATTAGGAGAACAATCGATCTGTAAAGCAGCATATCACACAATTTTAAACTATATACATATTATCTAATTAATATGGTTTATTACAATATGCTTAGTTGGTGGATAATAACATAATAGTTTTCTTTACTAGGAGCTTGCAAGCTCAAAATAGTTATAAATTAATCGTAAACTAGGTGATAAACCGCGCCCTGCGCATAGTGAAATATTTATTAATTTTTTTAAAAATTATTGGTGTTTATTTTTATTTACTTTTCAAAATTCATTCTTAATTAATTTCAAGAAATAGAACATAATATCATATTACAAAACCATAATATCAATCACACATAATAATTCATATTTAAATTGTG
>OVBJ01001473.1:0-27932 GCA_900406535.1 Noccaea bulbosa | reverse complement strand
CATATAATAGCGTTAATCGTCTGCTATCAATGGGGGCATTTGTTGTAGTGCTAGTCACACTTGATATACAAAAGTTTGGTTTTTGAATAAATTTTACATTACATTCAAAAAAAAATAAAAATTAAAAAGAGTATTAAGTTTTAAAATAGGTTTTATTTTACTTCTAAAAACAATGAAGCTCTTGATGTAACAAAACTTTTGATTGAATACAATTTTACATTCATTCAAAAAGAAATTATTAAAAAGCTACCAAAACTAAGTCGAGATTTGAAAGATATATATATGGCATATGCATATGCAAGAATTTTCCGGGAGGCATCAATTATGTTTAAATAAGCCATACTGTAATCGAACTTCTTGTGCTTTTCATATAAAAGTCCATATAATGTATGTTGATCCTACAAAGAAAAGTTTCACCTAGATACGTCTTGGATTCTTATCAAAAACGAGAAGCTCTCTTGCAGCATTTTAGATTCAGCTAAGAGCATATTATTTGAACCCTCCAAAGCTCTTTCTTACAACGAAGACAATAATTTCCAACAAGCTTTTAGCTCAGCATCAAGGCGCTCATTTGCATAAGAACGACGCGATTTCTTTAACGTTTTCATCTAAAAATCCATTTCACAATTACACCAATTTCTATTAGATCAATTCAGTGTAAAATTGTTGTTCAAAAAGAAAAGAAAAAGGTGTAAAATACAAATCCTATTTGTAATTGTCTAATTAATCTCTGTAGTTTCTTTGATTCTTTCCACGATTTCCTCTAAATGATTTATTAGAGCTTTGACAGTGATAACAATGCGAGTGAAATACATTTAAACAGTTGTTTTCAGAAATATGGATTCTAAGGGGCTTTAAGAAGGGCCCTCTATTGGGCTTTTACTACATGAAAACAACTGTTTGTCTCTGTCGCTTCTCTCCCTAAATCCTTAATTCAAGTTTCACCCTAAAACCTCTCTTCTTCGATTTTTGCGTTTTAAACTGTAATCTTGTTCACGATTACGGAGCCGCCATTGAAGGACCTCAGTCCAAAGCTCGTTGGTCCTCTGCTATAAAGGGTATACAACAAAAATTCAAACTTTAATCTTAGTTGAAAGCAAAAAAAAGATAATTTTGTTTATTTCAACTCAAAAATATCTTTTTGTAACCAGCTCACTGAGAAATGTCTGCGAAGTGGCGAGCTCTCCAGCATCGCCATCGCTACACTTACAGTGCCATCGTGTTCCCAAGCTCGTTCTCGGATTCTTTGAGCCAGTCTAGTTTATCTCAGTGTTGCCCCAAGTTCTACTCCGATATAGAAGAATTGGTTTCGTTGAATTCAATCTACGCGCAAGTTAACCACGCCAAGAAAGTCGTTGCCTCGTTCGGAGATGTTCTCGCGAAGACCCATGAAAACGAAGGCGAGAGAGAGGAGGCGGTTTCGGTACGGGAAGCTATTAGATTTTACTTGGAGATTCTGTTCATGGAGAATTCTTTGCCTCTTCATAGGACCCTTGTTTCAGCCTTGGCTAAAATCCGTAAGTTCCATTCGGTGATTAGTTCGTGCTTTCGAGAGCTCTGTGATGAATACGGCGGTTTGGAAGATGGTGGGAAGCGATTCTGTGTGTCTAGAGTTGCTTTATCAGTGATTGGTATGCCTAAATTGGGATACTTGGTTGATATAATTGAAGATTGCGCGGTTTTGGTGGGTTATGATATCGTTTCGGGGTTGAATGGTATTATCTTGGAGACTGAAGCTTGTGCTAGACCTCCTCCTACTGTTATGGAGCAATGCCAAGAGGCTTTGTCTTGCTCTTATTACTTGTTTCAGCGGTTTCCATTGAAGTTTAAGGGTTTAGTTGGAGAGGATGCGAGTTTTCTGGAGAGGGTTTTTGCTGTTCAAGTAAGCATTTTGAAGTCAGTGGCGTTTTCTAGGGACTGTTATGTGGCTGCTGGTGTGAGTTTGTGTGCTGCTCTGCAGGTCTGTCTTAAAGAAGAAGAGGTTGGATTGTTTATAGCTCAAGGTATATTTTGCTGGAGTAGTGTCGTTAGTTTCACTGATATTGTTAGCAAGATTCCATTTGCTGGAGACATTTGTTCTGAGATCTGTAGCTTTTCATCTTTGAGTAGACTCTGCTTGATCCGAGGCATTCTTACTGCAGTTTCTAGAGGTGTTCTGGTTTCCTCTTTTGCTCGGTTGAGTAACAGTGATTGTGATCAGAGAACTATTCTGTATGACGGGATTTTGCCGGAGCTTTGTGATCTGTGCGAGAACCCCATTGACAGCCATTTAAACTTCCATGCACTCACTGTGATGCAGATTTGCTTGCAACAGATCAAGACTTCTACGTTAAATGATTTAGCAGAAGGGTATGATCAAGTGCCAGAGAGTCAGGCAGCTCGGGTACTCAGAATTATATGGAACAACTTGGAGGACCCTTTGAGCCAGACAGTCAAACAAGTTCATCTCATGTTTGACCTCTTGCTAGACATTCAAACCACCGTTAACCAGACAGATGATGATAAAGTTGGAATAAGGGAATCTCTTCTGAAGATTGTCAGATATCTTCTTCGTTTAGGATCACGCTGTAAGGGAAGATACGTTCCATTAGCATCCTTGACAAAGCGGTTGGGTGCAAATACTTTGTTGGATATGAGCCCTAACATATTGTTCGAGATGGCAAACGCATATGTTGATGATGATGTCTGTTGTGCTGTCACATCATTTATAAAATGTTTCCTTGAAATGTTGCGTGACGAATGCTGGGGGAGCGAAGGTATTGACCAGGGTTATGCGAGTTATCGAGGACATTGTCTGCCTCCTTTTCTTTACGGGCTTGCTTCTGGAATGTCGAAACTCAGGTCCAATCTTAATACTTATGCAGTACAAGTTTTGCTAGAACTGGATGTAGACAGTATATTTCCTTTGCTTGCTCTTATATCAATTGGGCCGAGTGAGGAAGAGACCAAGCTAAACTATACTGAGTTGAGTAATGTGAGTATGGAACTGACAGTTGAACAGAAAGTGGCTGTTTTAGTGTCGCTGCTGAAAGTTTGTCGTACGCTTGCATTCCTTGAAGGGGATATAGAACAAAAAGGAAGTACTGATGCATTTGCATTTGTCCAGATTAAGGGTATCGAGTTAAAAGTTCCTGTTGAGTGGCTAAAAATGGCCTTAACCCATGTTGATGAGTCGGTCCGTGTGGATGCTGCAGAGACACTCTTCTTAAACCCCAAGACCTCTAGTCTTCCATCCCCCTTAGAGCTCTATCTCATAAAGGAGGCTGTTCCCTTGAACATGAGGTCATCTTCTACAGGGTTTCAAATGAAATGGACCAGTTTGTTCCGGAAATTTTTTTCCCGGGTCCGTACGTCGCTGGAAAAGCAGTATAAGCTAGGAGGCTGGCAACCACTTCTAGCCAGTGGAAACAGTGAAACGTGTTTAGGTAAAAAGGGTGACGAGAATGCTGTCCTACGAGCAGAGAGTCTGTTCAAGTTTATGAGGTGGCTGAGTTCCTTTTTGTGTTTATCTTGCTACCCTTCTGCCCCTTACAGAAGAAAAATAATGGCGACGGAACTTATTCAGATCATGATTGAAGTCTGGCCTATCGTGCCTTCTAAGGACCCCAGTTCTCAAGAAGGCCATCTTTACCCGTACTGTGATATTGTCACTTCGCATGATTCAACGTTATTGCTGGTTGGATCGATTGTTGATAGTTGGGACAGGCTTAGAGAAAATGCTTTCCGTATTCTGCTTCATTATCCAACTCCATTTACTGGCGTTTCAAGTGAATACATGGTCCAAAACATTATTCCGTGGGCCAAGCAACTAGTCTGCAGTCCACGTGTAAGAGAGAGTGATGCAGGCGCTTTGACTCTAAGGCTTATCTTTAGAAAGTACGTATTGGACCTTGGATGGATTGTCAAGGTTTCCACCAATGTTGTTTGTTGTCAAAGAGAGTGTGAAAGCACGAATGGTATTTATCAGAACTGTGAACCCAAGTATCCTGTGATTGAGTATATCAAATCAATTATTCATTGGCTTGATGCTTCTGTGAAGGAGGGAGAGCGTGATCTCTCTGAAGCATGCAAACACAGTTTTGTTCATGGGGTTTTACTGGCTTTGCGTTATACTTTTGAGGAGTTGGACTGGAATTCTGACGCAGTGTTATCTAGTATGTCAGATATGAAAAAGGAACTGGAAAAGCTTCTTAAACTGGTGACGCGAATTACTACATTAGCACTATGGGTGGTTTCTGCAGATGCTTTGTGTTTGCCTGAGGATATGGATGACATAATAGATGATGATAGTTTCTTTGAAAATGTTCAAGATGATGCTGCTGCTGTTCTCTCAGAGGAAAAGAAGGATACATCTCCAAAACCTATGCATGAAACAATACAATCAGAACAAGTAGTTATGGTTGGTTGCTGGCTCGCTATGAAGGAGGTATTGATTCTGTCATCTGTCTGAAAATCATCCTTACTTCGACATCACTTTTTGTGTTTTCATTCTTCTTAATGCTTTTCTCTACTATCTGCTCTTTTCATTCTGTAACGCAGAACGCTGCATTTATAATTCCTAAGATAAACTATTTTCTTTCTTCAGGTGAGTCTTCTTTTGGGCACCATCATAAGAAAGATTCCATTACCTACCGGCAGCCTTACACCTTTAGAGAATGGCGATCTGGCATCTGCAGTCTCTAATGGTTCAGTGATAAGAAATTCTGGATCACTGCTTGACCTGAAGCAACTTGAAAAGATTGGAGACCACTTCTTAGAAGTACTTTTGAAAATGAAGCACAATGGTGCAATAGATAAGACAAGAGCTGGATTTTCAGCTTTGTGCCACCGTTTACTATGTTCTAACGATCCAAGGTATGATTTTAAGCTTCTTGCATGTCCACGTAACTTGTTTTTCAGTTCACTGATAAAGTGTTTGTTTATTCTTTTCATAGACTTTGTAAGTTAACAGAATCCTGGTTGGAGCAGCTTATGGAAAGAACTGTGGCCAAAGGACAAACAGTGGACGATGTGTTAAGAAGAAGTGCAGGAATCCCCGCTGCATTCATTGCTCTTTTTCTCTCAGAACCAGAAGGTTCACCAAAGAAGCTTTTACCACAGGCGCTTAGGTGGCTAATAGGTCTTGCAGAGAAGCCTCTCATGGATCCCGAGGAGCAGAAAGATTCTAAACATCCTTCTGATATGCATCCAAGTGAAAAACTTTCAAAGGTCCGTGATGAAGGTGTTGTTCCAACGGTCCATGCATTTAATGTCCTCAAAGCTGCTTTCAACGATACAAACTTGGGCACTGATACATCTGGGTTTTCGGCAGAGGCGATGATTGTTTCAATAAGATCCTTCTCTTCACCATATTGGGAGGTCAGAAACAGTGCAACACTTGCATACACTGCCTTGGTCCGTCGAATGATTGGATTCCTTAATGTTCAAAAACGTGGATCTGCTCGCCGTTCTTTGACTGGACTTGAATTTTTTCACAGGTATGTCTATAAGATACTCCCGAGTAAAAAATAGCTTTGTATTTGTCTCCATGTTTGACAATCCATTGACGAGTTAATATTTTGTTGGTTTTCTTGAAGGTATCCCTTGTTGCACCCTTTCATATACAGTGAACTAAAGGCAGCAACTGATCTGCTTGACACATCTGGTCCATCAGATTCAAACCTCGCAAATCATGTCCATCCGAGTTTATGGCCCATTCTCATTCTTTTATCCAGGCTTAAGCCTTCACCCATTGCAAGTGAATCTGGAGATGACCTGGACCCATTCGTCTTCATGCGCTTCATTATGAAATGCTCTACTCAAAGCAATCTCCGTGTTCGTGTTTTGGCATCCCGTGCTTTAGTAGGTCTTGTTTCCAATGAGAAACTCCAAGGCGTTCTTCTCCGCATTGCCTCAGCTTTACCTTCTAATGGGGCCCTAGGTGGATCCTTCAATTATCTTCATGGAATTTTGTTGCAACTTGGTAATCTCCTAGATACAAACTGTAGAGATCTTGTTGATGAGTCTAAGAAGGATCAGATTACTGGACAACTGATCGACGTCCTTGCAAAATGCACATGGATGGCTTCTCCATTGTTGTGCCCTTGCCCGATCCTCAGTACATCATTCTTGAGAGTGCTTGATCATATGCGAGTGATTGGACGGACATGCTCTGAAAGCAAAAACTTACGGGACCTTTACAAATTGCATTTGGATCTATCTACAAATTGTTTGGATGCAGACGCATCTTATGGTTTCTCCTATTATGATCCTACAATCGCTGAGCTTAGGGAACAGGCAGCTGTGTCTTATTTTGGTTGTGTATTTCAGCCATCTGAGGAAGCCACTGAAGTTTTCCAGATTACTCAAAGTCCAAATTTGCGATCACAGAAAGTTCCTGAAGCATTAGAGTTTCCTGACCTTAACGAAAGGCTCCTTCGTTGTATATCTGATCAATCTTATGAAGTTCGTCTAGCAACACTGAAGTGGTTTCTGCAGTTTCTGAAGTCAGAAGATTCCAGTTTCTCAGAGACGAGCAGTATTTGGAACTGGGCTAAAAACAGTCTCCAGGTGATATTATTGGAGCTCTTGGACAAGGAGAAAAACCATAAATGTGAGAACTACATTCTAAGGATTCTTTGCCAGTGGAATCTTCTCATGTTCAAAAAATCATCCAATGGGGAATCTGCTGAAGGCATTTATGTTGGTTCTTTGGATTATGATTCGGTGTTTCATCTTTGGGGCAGGCTGACTTCTTTATATGAGAGCACAAGACGTGCTAAAACCAGAGGTACACTCATGTGTTGCCTGGCAATTTGTGTGAAGCATCTCACGGGTGTGTTCTTCCACAAAAACGAATCTGAAGAGGAAGAGGAACCAAGATTGGTTTGTGTGATTGATTGCGTCTCCTATTTTGCTAACTTGATCAAACAGAAAAGCTCATCATCCGAGCAAGTGAATGTTCGCAGTGCATCTGCAGAGGCTATTGTCGCATCCGGTATACTGGAACAAGCGAAGCTCATCGGTCCTCTTGTCTCAAATCACCAAACCACCTCTGAAACCACACCAAGCAATTTTCAAAACGCCTGTGATGGATACGCATATCAAATTCTGGAGATGTGGTTCACTGGCATCAAACTGTTGGAGGACGAAGATGATCTCATCAGGTCAAAACTCGCCACGGATGTACAGAAGTGTTTCCCCGCTGCCATGGAAGTTCCTACTCAAGTAGAGAAGGTCTTGGAACTGAGCTTCAACCATTTATCTTCCGTCTTTGGGCACTGGAACGAGTATTTTCAGTATATCTCGAGATGGGTCTTCAACACCGCGGATTACACACCCCCACCGAAGGGAAGTAGTGATCTAGTGAGACGGGTTTTCGACAAGGAAATTGATAACCACCACGAAGAAAAGCTTCTGATCTTGCAGTTGTGCTGTTTCCATCTACAGAAGCTACCAAACAGAGTCTTGTCCCAAGCGCAGCTACTCGAATGGAGGAGTAAACTCCAGAATCAGCTGCTTTCTTTCGCTAAAGACCACGTCGGGAAACAAAGAGAGAGTTGGGTAGGAGGTGTTGGGAACCACAAGGATGTGTTTTTGCCACTCTATGGTAATCTCCTCGGTCTCTACGTCTTCTCCGACGGCATCTGCAGGTTGCCTCTTGATGGCAATGACAAGAAAACTCTGTTTTCTGATATGGTTGAGCTCGGGGAAGCCTTGAAACCGTTTTTGAGGAATCCTTTGGTGGCTAACATGTTCCGAGTAGTTGTTGAATTACACGAGAAGTCTTTGGAAGATTTATCTAGTGTTCTTGGTGGAGAGATTTGGGAAGGTTTTGATCCGTATTTTCTTCTCAGATAGATGATGATAATTAAGTTTTGGTCTCTCTCCGTCCGTGTTTGGTGTTGTTGTAACATATTATTCATCACGTTTGGAAAGTTGAAAATTTTGTGAAACGCAAACGCTGGATCTTACGTTTGAAAATCAATACCTTTTTCTTTTCTTTTTTGCTATTTTCGAGGTTGTGCCCACAACAGACAAAAGAGTACCAAATTGGAAATTTTTCGAAATTGTGATTTTTGGTTACGCTCTGCAGAGAAAAGGTGGAAAAAGTTATATTCTCAGTTTTGCCCTCCTTCGCTTGGGCAAATAATTGCTTCTTTAATCTTTGTCCACTGAACGGAGGGTAACTTTGTAATTTAAAGAGACGAGTTTTACACACTGGCTCTTCCTATTCTCCACTGCTACATTCCACGTCACGGCTATAAATGTCACAACAAATCGCAGCATTTTCCCTTTCCCTCTCCGTTCTCTTCTTCTCTCCTCTCTGTCATCTGAAAAAAAATCAGTTCGTCAGAATGCTGTTCCTTTTGTTTTCTCCGATCGTCATCTCTTGAACAAATTTATCAGTTTTCCCAGAGACAACTGCAAAAAAAATCACTTGATTTGGTACTCCATTTCTGGATTTCGGGAGAAATTTGGCGTTTTCCGTTCGGAGATTTCTCAAAAAAGAGGAAGCTAGGGTTCAGATATGGAACTGGTGCGAGATTCTCAAACTTTCCGAGCTCGTTTGTTGTTTTCTTGTCCAGCAATGATGCTTGAGCTCTACTGTTATCTTTTTGTGAACACTTTTATCTGTGATCGAAGCATTTTTGTCAGAGTATTCGTCATGGAAACTGTTCGTCTGTGTTGTTCTGTGGAAATTTTTCTTGTAGCGTTAGAAATTTGAAGGGGAAAAAGTGGAGTTTCTCAGCAGAAATTGTTTTAATCTTCTATTTCGTGATTTCTCTCATTTGCAGGCATCTCTGAACCTCGATTTCACTGAGATCTTCGACTCCTGGCCGGAAAGCCCTCAGAATCTTTATTCCGCCGGAAAAGTGTCGCCTGATGATTCTTTCGACGAGACCTACGCCTTCATAGATTCCGTACTGAAAGACGACAAATCTGAGTTCGTTTCCCTCGTAAAACGCCTCTTCGTCGGAGAAGACTTGGAACCCGAGAGAAGCGAGGCTTTGAAGCTTCTCAGCGCTTGCTGCGGTTACGATGCTCTCAACTGCGCTTCCTCCATCATCAACGGCGATCTCGGATCGGTTCCGTACATCAACGATGTGGTTGCCGATACGGGGCTCTCGCCGCTGCACACGGCTGCTGAGGCTAACTCGCCACGGTGTGTGGAGATGCTGCTTAAACGACGCGCTCGTACAGATATGAGAAGCAAAGACGAACGCGCTTTGCTCCCTCTGGAGCTATGTCTCTGCAACGGCAGGTAGAGTCAGCATTGATTAATCGTCGCACCATTGATAAATTAGGGAATAAAGCTTTATCGCCTCTTAATCATAAAGCTTGACTATGTGTACCTCTACCTTAATCTGGAAAATCTGGAAACCTCTTTCGTTTCTTTTAGTCGTACCTACTAATTACACTGCATCTGGTCTCGTACCTCTTTTATGGTAATTCTTATCATTTGTATTTATCTCAATCAATGTGATTATTATCCATGTTTCCATTTTTGGCAGCTTGGAAGTGCCCTGGAATCCAAGTGGTGACTCTATTAGAGACTTAATCCTTCTGCTTGGTGACCAGGTTAATCACTAGTTCCCTAAAACTATGTTTGATTATGGAATGTAAGGGAACTATTTAGGTAGCTGTAGAAAGAAATCAAGAGACTTTGCAAGCTTGTCTTGTAAATTTGAGCCTTTTATATATATATAGGACTTCACGGTGGTGAAACTACTTGCTGAAAAGACAAAGGAAGTGGACGCCGTGGCACATGCATATGCCAGGGCTGGTGCGATAGTTCCTTTCACTGCGTTGCTGATGGTAGCAATTGACAAGATCAGAGAGGCAACTTTAGCATTACAGGATGATGATGATGATTCTGTGTCAAAAAAGCCGAAAATAACGATCTATGAGGCTGTTATTCAAGAAGCCCTGCGCAATAACAGCTCGATGCAAAGTGAATGCAGCCAGAAAAGAATGCTTTTGCTTCGGGAGATTGAACTCCTTCAGCTCTTTGGAGCTGCAGTCTTTAGTGAAGTTGTGAATAAGCAAACCTCACCGCTTATCTCCATTGTACAGGTGAGACTTGGTTACTTCACCGTTTATCTCCATTACTATGTGAATCACATATGCAATTTATCGAGGGTTCTAATATAGTCTTCCACCATTAATTCTGTAGGCAGGAGATGAAGCTGTTCTTGAGCTGCTTATAAACACCAACATCGATGTTAACGAAACAGATGCAGAAGGGAATACTGTTCTTCAATGCAGCATGAAGGGATCATCTGTGCCACATAAGCAGCAAACCAGGTATGAGTAAATCTCTCTGATACCTTAGTCATATAAGGTCGCATGATGATTACTTCCCAACTTGATAAATAGTATGTTTGCGTATCCAGAATCATGAACCTACTTATTGCACATGGTTCCCGAATTACCCAAAAGAACAAGTTGGGTTTATCTGCAGTACATTTTGCTGCTGCAAATGGAAATTTATCTGCACTTCAGGTATAGTTTCCTTCTCTTTCTTGTTTGCGTTTCTCATCCTCAGCTAAATCAAGATTCTGACACTTTTTATCGATAAATTTGAGGATACAGATTCTACTAGCGGCCAACCCTGAGTTAGTTCACGTCAAGACAGTAATCAAAGAGACGCCGCTATTCTTTGCAGTGAGGAATAACCATCTTGACTGCGTTGAGCTGCTTCTTCAATGTGGAGCAAGTACAGAAATTCATAATATACGGTGAGGCAATACTCGAATACATTGCCACATGTTCTATGGATCTCTCTTGTGATCACCTTAATCTAATGGTCTACATGTTTCAAACATCTTGTGCAGAAAACAGAGACCAATAGAGCTGACACAGTCACAAGATATACGATTCCTCCTTAACCCAACAAATATCAGTTGCTGTAAGTATTTGTTCTTCTATATGGACAATAACATAAAAGAAAAACGACCTACAAGCATTGTGCTTTTCTTCTCACATAAACAACCGTGAAATGCAGTTAGCAAAGAAGCAGAACTTGCTGCGCAGTTGCATAGTGCAATTCCAACAAAAGCGGATGATGAAGAAACCAGTTTCCTTGGAAATTCCGTGCCACCATGGCTCAAAATTTTCGTAAACTGGCTTCCTGGGTACCTCCGAGATACATCAACAGCACGCAACTGGAGAAATGGATATCCCCTCTCCTCACTCAAAGCTGATTTCCGCACTCTTTTTGGCAAGGATCTCGATCACGCCTCTCTTGGTTTCTCCAAGCTCATCGACTTCATCAAGTATTTTCCAAAACTCTGTCAAGTGAAAGCCGTCCCCATAGGCAAATCTAGATCTGCAACCCACTTGGTGATGTTACCCTGCAAGGTTTCGAAGCTCAAAGGAAAACCTCCTGAGCCACTCATTATCAATAGCAATGACTCTCTCTCTCCCAACAAACCGAAAGCCTCATCAACTCCAGCTCTTAAACTCATACAGCAACCACATGACTCTAAAACCTTGAAGCCATTTCCCAGCAATGACTCTCTCTCTCCCAACAAACCGATAGCCTCATCAACACCAGATCTTGTATGCACTGGTAGCTTCATACAACAAGCGCATGACTCTAAAACCCTGAAGCCATTTCTCAACATCGACTCTCTCTCTCCCAAGAAACCGATAGCCTCATCAACCCCAGATATTATATGCAGTGGCAGCGTCACACAACAAGCACGTGACTCTAAAATCTTGATGCCAGAACCAGAACCCCAACGTCCTCTGGCTGCATCTTACAGAAACCATCAACAACTTAAACATCCGGTTCTGGAGATACTTGCAAAGATCAGAAACAGCACCTCCATGTTCTTTCTCCGTGAGTTCGACTTTTATCAAGTAAAGCAATCCCACTCTCTGCTCTGTTTGTTTTCTATATATCTTGAAATCTGTCACTGTTTTTCTTACATGGGGAGCATATTTTGCAGAGCTATGAGACATGTTTAAAGCAAGGAATGTGTTTCTGGTGCAACGAGGGCATGCTTCTATGGGCAAACTTCCCATGCCGACACAAACTCTGGTGCAGCTCTTGTAAACAAAAGGTTACTCAATTTGCAGGAGGGTGGCTTGAGGAAGACCACCACAGGTGTGTGGTCTGTGACGCCAAAGTCGAGCGTTTCATCTTGTCTCCACCATTTGGGTTCGATCATCATAGGCTTTCAAGCGGTCTCCCTAACGACGTTGAATTAACAACTTCGTTCCTTCAGTTTCTGAGTTTAAGGAAGTAATGTTTCTTTCCACTTTCTCTTAATCACTAAAACATAAACCCCTCCCTCTTCAATACATCTCCTCTAAGCAACGTCTAACTAACCTTTTGTTATTTTTTCCCTTTCTTTTGCAGTTCCATGAATAAGTAACGGACCACTCAGTACTCGGATACATCATGGTACACAGAGGAAGAAAAAAAGAAACTTACTCAACCACTCTTGTGTGTGGTAAGTGAATTTGACTCTATTACCTTTTGCTTAACAAATAAAACTACAATGAAAACAGATGAAAAGCCTTTTGTTAACAACATAGTACATATATGGAACATTTCTGGTGCCTCTCTCGATCTTTCTTCTTCCAACTCCCAACTAACTAATAACGAACTCCTAATTGAGAGTAAATACCAATAACTCCCTTACAGAGAGTAAATCAATTTTGCCTTCCAAGTTTCAACTCAAAACCGATTACTTCGTAGCTTAAAGAAGCTGTATAGAGATTAGAGACGTGTTATGATTCAACACACATTTCCTCCGGTTTTGCTTTAATCCCAAACTGGTATTTGGCAATCGCCTAATATGACTGCACAGTTCCTTTCTTTTGACTTATGATTCACCAAGATTGTTATCTTTAGCTCTGCTTCTACACTAATAAATCGACTATTTACTTCTATGAAATTGTCTCGATCATATGTTATACTTAGTGTCAAATTCCAACAAGTCAAGATGGTTGAGTTGGTCCAAGGCCACACACAAATCGAGACAAATCCAGAAAGTAAAATTTGAACTGAGCAAAACTGAACTCAAATATCATAAAAAAACCAAAGTCGTCTTTATTCAGTAACCAAAAACTGGATCAAACTCATGTCTATCGTTCAATAAAAGATATTCTATCCCATCACTTTTATAAAATATATATTGTAAACTCCGAATTAGAATTCTAATTCTTTGGCGCAGTCTTCTCCTTTGCCTTCTGAAGCTTCAAAACCTTCTTCACAATCTTCTGTTCTTCAACCAAGAAGGCCCTCACAATCCTGCAACAGAGGAAGGTGCAAAATAGTTGAGCATTTGTTGCAATACTTTAAAGAAGAGCTTTTCAAAAAAAATATCTTTAAATCGTAGTTAAAATACACTTACCTCTCTCTAACAGCGACTCCAGATAGAGCACCACCATAGGCACGGTTTACTGTCCTCCGGTTCCTTGACAACCTTGACCTTTTGTACTCAGTTGGTCTCAAATGCGGAATCTGCAAAAAAAAAAACCCATCAAAAGTAAGCCTAAATAAAAACATGATTATAATGCAAGAAGGAAGCTCAGCGATGCTGATTTTGAGATTCATCTGATTATTATATATAGCAACCGTGTAACTCTTGAATATTCAACTAGAACCAGGGACCGGATCCAGGTAAGGTAAACAAGCAACTCATTTTGTATAATGAACTAGTTATGCTTCTGGCTTGACCACATAGCAAGTGAAAGACATTTTCAACTTCAAACGACCTTACACTTACACAAATACAGGATAAAGCATCAATGATGCTTATGTTAAGTGCATGCTATCAAGTTAAAGGTAGGAGATTGCTTAATTGGTATCAAGTCTTAACTACTAAGACGAGTCACCATGTCAAATTATCAAAGCTTAGACAAATACTGGTTTTAAATTCCAGATTTTATGTCAATGCCACAACAAATTCTCACTGATGGCCCATAACTGAGCTACATTGTTAACTACAAACTTATTCTTTTTAGCAGTTAAACATCAACACTAGCACCAAAATTCACAAACCTGTTAGGGCAATGAAAGACATGAACAAAATTCGATAGTCAAAATGAAACTGAATTGAAAAGAGCAAAGAAAAAAGCTTACGCCATGGATTCTCTTGCCAGTGACAGGGCACTTAGGTCCACTACCTCTCTTATTCGTCGTCTGGTAAGTCAATTTTCCACCTTCACACACCAAAATTCAAGAAAAAACAAAAAAAAATTAGATCCCCAATTTTGATCTATCTTTCACGAATCAATACTACATCATCACACATACGTACCAGGAGTTTTGACGATCAGTTGTTGGTTAGACTTGGTGGCGTAAGAGTGGCGTGACAGGTAAGTAAGCCTTTGAACCATTCTTGCGAGCTCTGAGTTCAGTAGTGATGAAGAGTAAACGGTGGAGGGACGGCCAAAGGAGATGTATGAGATTTGATGAAATATATATGGGGATTATTGAGCCCTAGATCCAACGGCTCGGATTAGATCGTAATAGTTTTGCTTTTATTTTTTCTTTTCTATTGTATAATTGGACTGTACATGGCCCAGGTTCGGCCCGAAAAACTCAAACATAAAGAATTTTAGTATAACTGTATGAGTTTCTTAAAACATGTTTTTTAATATTATTTTAAACATTCGATTGCTTTCTTTTATATTTTAGTTTGTTTACAATATGATTTAAAACATATATAACGCTGTCATGTTGGTTTATATCTAAAAGTGTATTTGGTTGTATCAAGTTTAGAGTTGCTTAAGTAGTAGTATGTAATATAATAACAAACTTTCTTCCGTGCACCAAAAAAAGTAACAAACTTTCTTCATCCTCTTTCTCGAAATTCTCACGTACGTTGACTTGTAGAGAGCTCACGTGTTTTTGCAATCATCTTATAGGGGATTGTTCATTATAAGGCCAAAACATAAGAGTTTATAATTCTAGCAATTAGCAAACATGCATGGACTCGCTCGTACTTGCGAGTATTTCTTCTTTTTCCGATTCTTTATTTCGTGTTCTTTGTAATTAACACATCAAGCTCGAATGATTGTGAGATTCAAGATTGTACGAACGATCGATTAAGTGAGATCCGTGTGAGGTGTGTGTAATATTTGATGCAATTAGTTTCGCGTAGAAATGTCCAACACCATGATTGAGGTGGACTGTTTCAAGGGAAGAAGAAACTTCTCACTATGGAAGGCTAAAAGACAAACATCTGAGAAGTTGACTTCTAAAGTTAATCATTGGGCCCTACTTCAGTAAAATAGGCCCATTATTTAATCATGAGGCCCAAAATTCAATAGCCTTAAATAAGAGTATTTAACAGCCTCATAATAACCAAACCAAACATACCGGTCCATTCCGGTTCTCTTAAATTCGGTTTGGTTAACAAAATCATTTCGAACGCATGCACTGTCACTTGCTGATAATAAATATGGACTGAACTCTGCATTTGTTCTTATGCATCAACGGCATGTGCGCTTGCAGTGCTTTTATTTCTCTTCATTGACGAAATAATATTTTAGTTTTCTTATATTGTAACGCAAAAAAAAACAAGGAATTAGTAGTACCTGATATTTCTCTTTTAGTGTTTATGTTTTCTCTCTTTTTATTTTATTTTTAGCTTTATCTACAAATTAAAAATAGGTATTTACGCTGGAAAATGTGCTTGTCCCGTCCCTACATCACAAGCACCATCCATACATCACACATGCATTCCATGTTATTTAGTCGTCATTTAATTATAGCAAATCATGTATATATGTATTTATAAGAAAATTATGACTCTTATATTCCACCTCCATACTTATTATGATTCATCCCAACACTTGAATAAGTTATGTGATGTATATCTATATTATATAGTAAACTATCAAACCTACAATATATAGAACCGATTGTTTAAATAGTTCACTTTTGGAAACTAATTGTTTAAATAGACTCTAGATCTGACATTTTTGGTTTATTTCTGTTATTAGATATCGAAAATAGACTATTTAGAGTAATTACTTCTATATTACGATATAAACTATATCTCTCATTTTTGTGGCCGTCGACTTTTAGTATTAGTTTAATCTTTTTCGGATTAGTAACTTATTGTAACATTATGGAACGGAGTGATAATTCAGCAAAATGATGAATTCGTGGAAAAGAATAAAAAGTTGTAAAGAAATTCAGTTTTGGAATGAAATTTAATTTTCTTTCCATGCAAAAGTTATATTTTTACAATTTTCTTTTGGGCTATATGTAAACAAAAGTTCTTTTTCAACATTTGCGTCTTTGAGACGCAATAAATTAATTTCAGTCCAAATGATTGATAATAAAACAACCTGTTAACACATTTTATAATCTAACGTGATGTCGTGATCGGTAAATAATTTTCCACCAAATGAAATTTTACACTTGTACAAATTATCAATAAAAAACCTGCCTACATAAATTAAAGACTCCTATAGCACAACATTGACAAAAGAGAAGAAATTAAAGTAGCCCCGTGTCTCTTCTTCTTCCTTTTCTTCCGGCCTCGTGAAAACCAAATTGATTTCATCTTTTTAATTACTTGTTGACATATATACATACATACACATGTACACAAAAATAGATATGGTTGCATGACTTGTGTCTATCAAATCCAAAAAATCTCTCCATTATCTTATGCCAAATTCTCATACAAATATCTCTTAATTTCTTTTCACCACCTACGATAATGACATATGTAACGTACAATTAATTTCATCTGAAACTATGTTTACCAAAAATTCCAGATGTGGTCCATTAACACTAATCGCGAACCATACCCGAATAAAACATACCAAATCATATATACCGATAATGTTTTATGTATATATAGATGCGTCTACAAAAACAAATAAAACATCATGAATGACGTAGACCATCATGTAATTTGACAAAGGCCAAAGACCCACTGGTTCAATCCGAAACAGCAATTTATTTCTTTTATCCTATATATATATATATTTTTTTTTTTTTAAAATCGTTTGATAGAAAACTGAAACAGCAAATCATGACGCAGAGAAAATCTCGTTCGTCAATAGACCCTTTCATCAATTTCTATTATTAACAAGGCCTATGCCTTACGCATTAATGCAATAGCCACTATCCAATTCTTAAAATTATCGTAGCAATAAATTAAAAATGAGAGAGGGAGATATCATTATCATGTTATCATGCATGTCCCCATTATTCTTAATTTTTAATGACTTGTTAAAATAATTATAAACCTAATAAATAATATTTTTTGATATTAGGGGTTTTTTGAAAGAAGCAAGCCCACATTGAATGCCACGCGGTTTTGTGTGGAGGGTAGAGACTTTTCCTTTTGCCACACAGCTGACTTTGGAGGCTTTACCTCCACTTTTGTAGTTAATGCTTTACACATTTTTTTATTTATTAAATATTCAATTTATGAGAGACCCAAGAGTCCAAGACCAAGAGGGGTCAGCAAATTTCTCTATTTTTATATATATATAGAAGAAGAAGTGGACATAGACCTTTGTCGCCAAGCTTAACCATTAGATCCATCCAAAGCTAAGAGTACTAATTAGAGAACTAAGGGTACTGTGACTCATCACCAACCAAAGTTGTTTCTAATTTCTTCGTTTTTCTTGGCAAAGAGTGGTAGTGGGGAATTAAGAGAGGCCAAAGAAAAGAAAAGGGAGTCAATAGTTAGTCGATTAATTAAGAGAGATCAAGATAATGGTGAGGCCTCCTTGTTGTGACAAAGGAGGAGTGAAGAAAGGGCCATGGACTCCTGAAGAAGATATCATTTTAGTTACTTACATCCAAGAACATGGTCCTGGTAATTGGAGAGCTGTTCCCACAAATACTGGTATGTTTAACTTCATTCTTACTCTCTCTCTCTCTTCATTCTTACTCTCTCTCTCTCTTAAGATTTGTATATAGATATTATTTGGGTTAATTATCTACGAGACTGAGAAATAAATAAGGAATCATAGTGGTTTAGATTTAATTTGTTGGTTTATGCAGTGTGTTAATGGGTTTTGATTTTCATATCGTTCGTCTTTGTGTATTTGAGACTGTGGAATTTTAAGCTTCATCAAAACCATATTTTATATTAGGGCTTTGTTTATATATATCGACCTTAGGATAAAGATCTAATGCATGAGATCTTGTTTTATTTATATTTAAAGCTTAGATATTTACTCATCGGTTTTCAATTTCAGGGTTGCTTAGATGCAGCAAGAGTTGTAGGCTTAGATGGACAAACTATTTAAGGCCAGGAATCAAAAGAGGCAATTTTACAGAACATGAGGAAAAGATGATTGTCCATCTCCAAGCCCTCTTAGGGAATAGGTAAAATTAATCAACCCTTCACTAATTTATCTCTCACAATAGGTTGAAGTTATAAAGTAAAAAAATAATAATACAGGGCATTTAATATTTGGTGTAGATGGGCTGCAATTGCGTCATATCTCCCACAAAGGACAGACAATGACATCAAGAACTATTGGAACACTCATTTGAAGAAGAAACTTAACAAAGCCAGTCAAGATTCTCATCAAGAACTTGATCAATCAAGAGACCATTCCTCGCTCTCTTCTTCTCCATCGTCTTCTTCTGCTAATTCTAACTCAAACATCTCAAGAGGCCAATGGGAAAGAAGGCTTCAAACCGATATCCACTTGGCGAAAAAGGCTCTATCTGAGGCTTTGTCTCCTGCCGTAGCACCGATCATTACCTCAACATTGGCTACGACGACAACAACGTCTTCTTCTGCTGAATCAAGACGTTCTACTTCGTCAGCTTGTGGGTTGCTTAGGACGCAAGAAACATCTACCACTTATGCATCGAGCACCGAGAATATAGCGAAATTGCTCAAAGGGTGGGTGAAGAACTCGCCAAAGATCCAGAACTCTGCGGATCAAATGGTGACTCCAGATAATGAGTCAAAGGAAGTGATCAAGAGTGATGATGGGAAGGACTGTGAAGGGACATTTCAGTCATTTTCGGGGTTTGATCACTTGAAAGATTGTGATCCATCATATCATCAGGCTGGACTTTCACCTGATCATGAGACCAAACCAGACATAACTGGTTCCAGTAACCAAAGTCAATGGTCTTTGTTCGAGAAATGGCTTTTTGAGGATTCTGGTGGACAGATTGGCGATATTCTATTTGATGAAAACCCTAATTTCTTCTGAAATTTGGTTAATCAGATGGTTCTAATTATAGTATCTTCATGTCTTTTTAAAAATATATTTTTTTTTTTTTGGTTTTCTGTATTAACTCGCTTAGATTATCGTGCGCTAAGTCATTGATAATTTTATTTACTTTCCTCGTTAATTACAATTATTGATGGGGTTGTTTTAGAAATGGCCCAATATGTCCACCCAATGATTTTAGTATTGGTGTAAAAGTCTATATCTATATATTTTTTATTCATTAAAATGTTATATTTTGTTTTAATGTTAGGATATTTATTCATTTATCAAAAGGTTACTATTGTTTATTTTTTCTTTTAAGTATATGATGTTTGAGAGTCTAACATAAAAATAATGTATATGATAGAAATTAAACTTAGACCTAAACGCTGAAAAATAAAAAATAGACATAAGGAATGACAAACTAAATAATCGAACTTAGCCTCTTGTTAGTTACTGAAAATGGTTGCTTATAGTATCTTTTTGTTGTTGTTAAAGTACTGAAATAGTTGCTTATATTGAATTATTGTAAATGTAAAGACAAGTTGCGCTCTATATGTAATGGACAAAAACTAATTTTAATAGACATATGAACTGATTAGTACTAAACAATTAAAATTCTTACAACTTGGCCTTTTATTAAGTCTTTTACCCGCGCATAAGGCAGATATATTAATAATTTGATTTAATATATCAATATTTTTAAATTATCAAATTATAATTTTCCAAATAATACTTTCTGCTAAAGAGTTATATTTTTCATATTCAAATTCAGAAATCTTTGTCAAAAAAACTATTTAAACGACCAAAAATGGACTACACATTTTAAATAGATTTCTAGGGAATTAAAATCTAATTTGTAGATAAGCTAATAGAAGCACATCATTCTTCTTCAATATTTGATATTTCTGGTTCTCATATTTTTTATTTTTCTTTAATTTATTCTTCTTCGATTTCTTCTGTTTTGTTTTCTTTTTTAAATTTCTTCTTATTTTGTTTCGTCTATTTAGTTATATATTTTTGTTCTTATCCAGTTTCTTCTTCATATTCACTTATTAAGCTTTTCATTCTTCTTGGTTTTTTTTGTTTTTTGTTTTTCTCTTTCATTCTTACTCGATTTCTTTTTCTTTTTTCTTTATACAATTTTTATCCAACTTTTCTTCTTCATTTTTGGTTTTTTTTTCTGTCTTAATATTTTTTTTGTTTTTCACTTTTCTTTAGTTTCATTTTTTACTCTTTTTCTTCTTTGTGCTTATCTTGATTTTTGTTCTTTCATTTTTTTATGATTAATTCTTACAGCCAAAGTTCATGGTTTTGTTAAAAAAATTAATACACTTTTAGAATTTAAATAAATATGGCCAAAAAATATAAAATGTAAATTTCTTTTTTCTTATTACTACAGTAGAACCTCTATAAAATAATATTCGATAAAATAATAAACACTATAAGATAATAAATTTTTCCGGTCCCTACTCTGGCCAATGTAAAAAATAGCAAAATGTGATAAGATGATAAGATAATAATATTTTTGAAACTCTTATGTAAAATTATGGTCCCAACAATAAGCTAAAATAATAATTATAAAACTTATGCATATATATCTAAGGCAATTTAGTAAAATATGACTCTAATATAGTTTGTCTTTTCTGAAAATTGGATTCTCATTGGAGCTCATCTCGGATTTTTTTTTTATTGCATCAACAATTTATGGTGGTGTGTTATCAACATGCAGCCAAAAGTTGTAAAAAGTTTTCGAAACTATATTGCTTCCTTACGTAACAAAATATAAGAAAAATTTGAATAAAAAAACTGAAAAATATATAAAATTTCTTGTTTTTGATAGAATATTTCTATAAAATAATAACTCTATAAAATAATAAATTTTGAAAGTCCCAATATTATTATTTTATAGAGGTCATATAATTTTTATTTTCAAAATTATTTTAATAAGAATAATAATACATTACAATTAAAATTAAGAAAATTTTCTAATAACAACAAAAGGAAAATTATATTTAAAATAATAATGTGGACCAATCAAATTAAGTTTTTCAATCTCATGTGGACATACTCCAATATCTATAGATCAATCTTTATAAGTAATAGATAGATAATAACTCACTATGTAAAACACTATGTAGATGTTATTGGGTGTTGTATTTGAAATGAACTGAAATCTAATTACAATCTACTGTTATTCAAGTAATTATTAGTATAAATTATGTGTTTAAATTCAGTGTTACTAGATATCATATTTGAAAATTATCATCACAAGATTTTTAAATTTAGTGTTATTTAATCAAGATTCTAAAGATGATTTAAAATCCACTGTTATTTCATATCAATTTTGTTAAGTGAGTATTTTACATGAAATATAATAGAGTTTCATGAGTAAATTATTAAAAACAGAATTCAATGTATATTACAAAGATTTTATAATCAACTAATATAGATTTTTAAAAATAAGATAATTTTTTAAAAATAGTGTCTAATGGCGCCGCTCAATACATGAAAACGCATATTTGGAGAGAGCCTTACTATTGGTTAATTTGAAAGACCTACTATAAAGAAAATACTAGTACTAATAAAGAAAATTAAACGAAATAGTTATTGCATGAAATAAATGGGCCGACAAGGTATAACAAAAACTAAATGTAACAAAAAAAAAAAGAAAGAACAAAAAAAGAGTAACGGGATGTGTTGGCACTATTAATATTGAAAGTGATGAAGAATTAAAGTTTGACTTTCTTTCTTGTGACTCTGTGAGTTGTGACTTGCATCACATAATTAATAACTACTGTACTAAGTATGAAAAAGTCAATGTCACCATTAATTTACCTCCTCCTTTGGCTTTAAGATAATGCCAGTTGTCGTTTGATGGTAAAAATAAAACAGTATAGAGAACTACTGTCATAGTTGGACTATGGTTCAACCGGCCTAACGTTATACAGTATATATACTACTATTTGTCTCACCGATCTCGTAAGAGTAAACTTTATCATGCTAAATTTTATCCAAAGAAAAAAAAAGAAAATCAAATAAAGAGAAAATATAACAGAAAATATAGCAGCAGCTCCTTTTAGTTTCCTGTAAAGCTACGTACGTACGGCAAGAACCGTATGTAGATTCTTGGCTTTTGATTTAATTATCGTCAGCCGTTATATTATCTCTCTGTATATTATATTTATATATCTATTATCATATCAAAAGAGAAATGCGTTTCTGTGAGGTACTGAGGTGTTTGCTGAAAAGTTTATTATGCTGAAAAATCTGCTTGATGTCACATAGACACATTTTGTGCTAGCGTATTTGGACCTTTTTTGTCATCATTTCTTTCACTTATATATAAACTCACCAATACTTTAAACCAAAAAAAACAAAAAAAAACTCACCAGTCCAAAACTACACTGCATTATACATGACGCGTCAAATTCTGCCAAAAAAATTAGTATTTCTTTCACTGCATTATACATGACGCGTCAAATTCTGCTACAAAATTAATTTAAAGTTGACTATTACAATTATTTTTACATATTCAATTGTTAACTCTGCAGGTTTCAAGTCGGGTATTCTAAAACCCTAAGTAATGCATATTATTACCAGTGTATCTGAACGAGTAATGCATGTTATTACCAGTATCCGAGCCGAACATTTTTGAGGATTTGGATTTCAGTCATCCACATAAATCGATAAATCGATTACAAATGTAGGTAATTTGATTCCGAGTGTCTGTGACTCCGTGTTACTTGGGAATTGAGCTTGGTGTTGGGCCCATGTAATACATAAGCCCAANGAAAAAAAAAAAAAAAAAAAAAAAAAAAAAAGGAGTGGAGAAACATGTGCGGTTCATGCATGAGGTCTCAAAGCCCAACCTTTTGCTCTATTTTGTTGGAATGGAGTATTAGTTTTGATTGATTTTTTATTTTTTATTTTTTATTTTATTTTCATAATCGAGGATTCTACATCGCAAAGCTCACACTAGTACATTACTCTCCGGTCTATTGTCTCGAGAGAATAATTCCACAGGGGGCATAACTACTAAATAGCTCTATTAAATTAAATCTTCAAGGGGGCATTATGAAAAACCATACAAAACTGCACTAATTTATAAAATTCATGGTGGGCAGCTGCCCCTCCTGGTTGTAAGCTAGATCCACCCCTGATTGTCTATATGTAGAAACTTGATATTTTATAATCTAAGACATCTACAAGAACTAAACAGTGATTAATATGCATTAAGAATACTCAAATCTTAATGTTAACCCAATAACTAATTAGTTTTTAACAACTTGACCACTACAAACTTTCTTTTTAATTGCTCTTTTTCGTTATCTTGATGGTAATATATGACATTCATCATCATGATCATGATCATATTCATGTTTATTGGTATGATCAAAGATTGTTTACACCTTTTTCTTAACATTCATCTATGGTTTTTATGTGGTTGTTAATTTTATATTTCCTTTGTTTCTTTTTATTTGTTGTTTTAGAGTTTTTTATGCAAATTAAAAAAACTAATTAAATTTTCTATTCTACTCCTATTTAATATATTATTTTGTTTGATAAAAATAATTAATAAGTTAAAATGACAACTAAAACAAAATAGAAAATTAAATTTATAAAGACAACTAATTCAAAATAGAAGGAGCATGTATTTTTATGAAATATTCGGGTGTGGTCCAAAACTACCACACCAAAACTCTAGTTATAGAATACACAGAGGGGGAAAACATTATTTTTTTCTAATCTGAGATGCCCTAATCATTTCAGGCACATGTCTCGAGATATCTTAGCAGCCGCCGTCGAAGTGAAGACTCATGGATTTCCGCCGCGCCTTCTCTCCGCCGAAGCCTCTCTCTTGGAAGACGCCTTCTACGAGACCTCCTGATCTGTCAGTGAAACCCTTTCTCCTATGGTCACTCTCTCTCTCCGGCGGATTCTCGACGGATTCTATGGCGCCTCAGAGGTCAACGTGCCTGAATCTGTTGGTCATTCTGCCGGAGCTACCAGTGCCTGAGCGTGAGCCGCTCTCCTATGACACCGGCAGCCTTGGTTCTCTTCTTGATCTCGACATCTACAGCCTTGCCCTGGCTCCGCTGTTGCTGTCTCTCTGCTGCCAAAGCTCTCCGCCTCTGTGCGAACCTCCAGATCCGGTGACGGCGACCCCCACTTTCTCTTTTCCGACACCGCCTGATCCACCAGATCCTCCCAACCTGCCTGTCGTTCATAGATCTCTATCTTTTGCTGTCACTCTACGGTTCTCACCACCGACATCTCCTCTTGATCTTCCTCGTCGTCCTACAACTCTTCTCCTCCCATTTCCCTCGTCGTCCATCATATCTCCGCTTTTGGATCCGCTGGCCTTAACTCTCTATCTTACCCAGGTTTGCTCTTCCTCCCCGACTTTGTTTCGTGTTGAGATTATCGGGGAATGGAAAACTTTGGCTTTGATGAGTTCCGATTTGTTGTCTACTCTACCGATTGATTCGGTTCTTATCGCCTTTGTGCGATCCCTTACTGTTATATGCAGTCTCTTCCCTAGTCTCGCTTTAGTGGTTGATTTTATGAAGCATGTTTTACCAGATTTGTGGCAATTTGGTGTGATTTGTCTGAGTATCTCTAAGATGCTTGTGTTTCTGGATGATTTCTCCTATATGGAGCTTGTCTCCCTCCCAAAATTTCCACTTGGTTTGAGTGGTGCTATTGCAAGGAGTTGGAGCCCAAAATCTTCAGCTACTTCAGTTCGTGTAGGCTCGTTAGCTCGGTGCTTCGTCACAAGAGAGTTCAATGCCAATTTCATGATTGTTAAACCTGCACTCGAAGCGTTTTCAATCTCGGATTTAGGATTACAGAAATTATCCTATATTCCCCAAGGCACCATTTCATTTCTTCTTACTATTGTCGTGGAGTTTAGAAGTCTTCTCTTCGGTTATGGTGGTTTAAGTGTTATGTTAGCCCCTATCCTTGTTGTCTTTACTTTCATTTCCGCTTTGTTTGATGCGGTGTATCTAGCCAATTTAGCTTTGTTATCTTTTGCTTGGAATAATTTATCCTCTAATGAAGAGTAATCATCTATAAAAGTCTTAGTTCGCCCAAAAAAATACACAGAGGGGCAAAGTAAGAGAAGTTGACAGGGTTTTAAATTAAAACAGCCTTTCTTTCTCGTTTTTTCCCATATGAGATCGTTTCTTGATATAAAAGATTATTTAGAATCTCTTGTAATTAATTCCNTAAAAAAAAAAAAAAAAAAAAAAAAAAAAAAAAAAAAAAAAAAAAAAAAAAAAAAACTCCAAATGTTCTTCGAATGTTTTGGAACTTTTCCAATTTTAATTGTACCTTTGGTAGCCATGACTCGTGACTCTGTTTAGCTAATTTGAAAGAGGACCTGCTCATGGCGGTGAGTCGGTGACTATTCTTTTATTTCTTAATGTAAATATTTATCAACAGTTAATAACATTAGAAGTTTTTCAATTAAAAAAAATTAAGAAATCTAGAGTTATAAATTTTTTTTCAAAAAAAGACGTAGATTAATCACATATTATTATGGAAATCTCTATACATGTTTTTGAAAAGTTAAAAAATAAAGAAAAAGGTCCCTTCACAAAAAAATCCAAAACATGCGGTTTTTTAACTCGGCTGAAATTCGTCTTCGCATATCCACTAATACAATCAACATTCAGACGAGTCACTGTCCGAATTATCTGCAAGAAACATCGAAACGTGAATTTTAGAAAATGATCAGGAGAAAACAATGATCACAATTCACACATTAGTCACACATATCGTCCGTTACATAGTCTCATTCGCATTAATTCTTCATTTAAATCATACTTGTTACGTTGCCCATATTCAACTTTTGGTTGAAAAACGAAAAGGAGATCTTAGATTAGATTTAGATGGCAAATGTAACAGTCCATACTATAATTAAAAAAAAAAATAGTAGTGGATGGAAGTTCCACGCTACTATGTGTGCCATTCAGAACTTTCGGAAATTTAAAACATATCGTTTGACGTTTTAAAAATCACGTGCATGTAATTTATAATTTACAAAAAATGGAGGTAAAAATTAATCAGATAATTATGAATGGATTTCAAATTTATAAAACTATTACCGATAAGTTTTTTTAAAAAATCACAGTCAAACCTATACCAATCAATAGTTTTTTTGGGTAAAAATTTAAACTATAATACTTTTCAATATGTAATCAGTTTATTATTCTTCTAAACTGGCGTTTTCCACCAAATGTCGTTAGCTCAAATGTAAAAATATTTTATGTAAAATCTAGAGGTCACAAGATTAAATGACATTTGAAAGGGGTTTGCTCTCCAAATAAAAATTATACCAATCAATAGATTAAAAAGGAAAATAATTTCAATACATTTTAGGATGTCATTTTATTGTTAATTTGTAAGTATATTTTTGAATTTTGATAAACGTATGCTATATTCACATGATCACATCTAACAGAAACTGTATCACAAAAATTTATCCTTGAACTATTTACAATCACATAGGAGTATAGGACGTATATTAGTTGTGTGAGCTTTTGTGTATAATAAACAATATACTGCTTCTTCACCTCTTATAAATAGAGAGAATTACTCCAAATAGTCCACTTTCGGAATATAATGGCAGAAATAGACCTTCCATGTGCAAAATGTCAAGTCCAAATACACATGGTAAGTCTATTTAAGCAATTAGTTTCCAAAAGTAGACTATTTAAGCAATTGCCCCTTATAAATATTAAATCGTCTCAGTACTGATATATGTTTTTGTTTAAACTATAATTTTTGTATCCAAGTAATCAGTTTATTATTCTTCTAAACTTATGTTTCACTAAATGTCGTTATCTCAAATATAAAAATATCTTATGTAAAATCTAAAAGGCACAAAATTGAATGACGCTTCACGCTTGGAAAAGGTTTGGTCTCCAAATAAAAGTTATATTACATAGTTTAGGTCTTACTATAGAGTACGTACATGCATCATGCTTACGAACCCATAACCAATGACGGATCAAGTGACCGATGTTGATGTTTGTTAGAATAAAATTGTATGTATTTCATGTAAAAAAATCTGATAAGATGTTATAAAATTAGTTTATTTGCTCTTGTAGTATAAGTAAATATCAATTTGATTCTTTAAATTTTTTTGGCTAGCTCCACTCAGTGCTATTGCTATATGAAGGTTCACGGGAGCTTATAACAAACATTTTCAATATAGTTATTTTTCACCCAAAAATAGTATAGCTTGCACTCGAATTCGAGTTAGGCACTGTACGTACACACACCAAAACTATTAGGATATATACAAGAATTTTTTATAAACTAAGAATCTCTATAAATCTATATATTTTGGGAATCTGGTGCAAATACATTTTTAAGAACACATTAAAAAGCGCGACTTGAACTGTGAAACCTAAGATTCCTTGTCTAATTAAATACCGAAGATTGACCGTTGAGTAGTCAGAGATTGAGTAGTCAAAGATTACATCACTAATGGAAGTTGGGTTGTTGAGAAACACAAACTCTCTTTGTTTTTGTTTTATTAAATCTCTTACCTTATCATAAATCATAACCATCATTACTCCACTAACCACTTTGGTCTTTGTCATTAACAAACTTATAATATTATTCGATACTCTGTGTTATACCGTGATGTATACGGTTATTACATAGGAGTACTATCAATTAAAAAAGGGTTTTGTGCAAAAAAACCCGCGAATTAATTTTTTTTTGCAAATTAAACCCTCAATTATATTACGTGCAAGTCAATC
>OVBJ01001472.1:0-21744 GCA_900406535.1 Noccaea bulbosa | reverse complement strand
CTTTGATGTGGCTATCCTCCTCCATCTTCCTAAGCAGATTCAAGGCGGACACAGTGTCACCTATCTTACACATACCATTTACAATAGTTCCAAAAGTAACACCATCAGGTTCATGACCTTTCTAAACCATCTTATTGACCAAAGCTTTGAATCATTGATTAGCAGGCTCAACATATGCATGAATCAATGACGCAATGAGCTTTGCTCTCTACCAACATGTACCAAAGAAGGAACAAGATCAAGACAGATCTCTTGTCACAAGAAACAACACACCAAAACTACTACACCATGTCCAATCTACCATCAGATACCATATCAGCTATCAAAAACAACCATATGCTATGCAATTTACAATGCCAGAAAACACTATGTAATCAGTTCTGTTTGACTGAAGCGTCGTATCTGCTACAAGTTCTCGAGAAGCATCAAAAATCTAATTTGGAGATGAAAGTTCATGCTCCTACTGTCAATCTTATCTCTTTGCTGTCCCCATTTCCTCAACAGTGGTTCAATCATTTTGTATCCAGCTCCCTTTAATTGTCATGTGGCAACAACCACAGAATCTGCCTGTTACCATTCAATTCCAATCATGTGGATTTTGAAGATCTTGCTATTGCTGCTGTATCAGCATTACCCCTAGCTTCTGATATAATCTGCCCAACCACTAATCTTATAGTGATGTTGTTTGGTATCGTTTCTCCAATAATACCAAACATAAAAGAAACACAATCACCAGATATCTTCTGAAATTCTTCGACAGGGATTTTCAGTCTTCTTCACCAATTCTGTCTCACGGTTTCTTTTTGAATTCGATTCAAATGGATTGGCTCGTTGAACGGTTTCGGATGAAATTACTATCCGTAGAGAACATTTTTGAAAATACTAAATATTTCTTCTTCAAGGGGGCTTCTTTGACTTTTGACCTAAAAGTGTTTAGATCAACTCTGGTCTGAAACCTACCTGAACAATAATGAGATCGTCAAATTTATACTCCATTTACTAACGCACCATAAGTAAGCACATCTGGTTGAGAACCTTTCAGCACCATCCGTTCAACTAAAACCACCACTTCTGAAGCTTTGTCGTGGAGAAAAAATCCATAATACAGAGTGTTGAATGTCACTGAATCTGGTTTATATCCCATTTCAACCATTTGATCAAGCAGAGATACAGCATCCTAGATCCTATTCCCATGACAGAAACCATTGAGAAGAGAGTTAAACGTGACAATGCTGAGCTCATAGCCAAATTTCATCATCTTCCCAAGAACAGCTAAAGCAAGAGAGAGTCGAGAGGAGCGACAGAAACAGTTAATGAAAATACTCTATAGCGATATTTCAATGGAATAGTGAATTTTTGTATTGTGTGCTGAGGATTGAGGATAGGTTCAACTTGCTCCAGAGTTTCAATTACTATACATAAGTGGTTTTGCTTTTATGCTTCAAATTAACCTGGAAATGGATTTTGTATTAGTTTGTATATAGACCATTCTTTAGATAAGTTTACTAAAAAAATAAACTTGGTAACATTGTGAGTTTTCATTTTCTGCTTTCTCGGGTTGCAGAGCAAAAGTCTTTAGTTTGTTTTGGAAGTTCAGGTTTTTCTTTAAAATGAAACTACTCTAAGTTTGACATAATATGTTCATCTTATTCAATTATCTGATTCAAGACTGCAGAATGCCTGCAGAAGATTATCGCAGCGAGATCATTGGTTGAGGAAGCACAACGTTCTTTGTCCTTCGAGATAACTAGTGAAGATTTAGACCTTGTCAAAGGTAACACATTTTGATTAATCCTTCGATTATTTGAATTGGTCAAAGTGTTTACGTTTGTGATTAAATTGTGTGTATAAACAATCTCTCTAATGTCTCAAATCCTCCATGGCCACAAAGTTATCGGTAAAATCATCAGTTTTTCTTCAATTTTTATTTAATGTATTTAATATTTTTTTAAGAAATTGTTTAGAGTATCACTAATGGAGAAGTAAAACATATATCTCAAATGTAAGTTATAAAAAAAAAGAAAAAAATTATTAATAAAGATCGAATGTAGGGATATCCATATCACTGCTGGAGATTCTCACTAAGGTTTGCAAAATTCTGAAACGAACCGAATTGAACTGTTTTTGTACCAAACCAATATTTGCAAACCCAAACCAAATTATAAAACCAAATAAAATTTCTAAGCCGATGAATCCAAAGCAAACCCCAATTAACTGATATAAATTCATAAATTGAAAAATATGTTTGATTAAATAAACTGAAAAATCTATTTAATTAAATAAATTGAAGATAAGTTTAGTTTCATAAATTGAAAAATACAGTCAAATATGAGTATACTAACAATATTTAATATTAATTAATATTAACTATAATTTAAGTTTTATAATAATTTTTTTTTCTTATCTTAACCGAACCAAATCTAACAAAACCTGAATCTGAACCCAACCAATCCGAATTCTTTAAACAGAAATCTAATAATTCCAACCGAACTAAATACACGCGAATGTCAATGACAAATACCTGGAATTTTTTTAAAAAGTTAATTTTGAGTTTAATAAAAAAAAAAAAAAACGATAAAGTAATGAACTTAACTGTAAGATTTAGTTCAGTGTTTGATCGGATCGTTTATTTTCTTTTCTCTCTGACACAATGTTTAATAATTTCAAGTACATAATCTAAAATTTCTGGGCTTAATTTGACTTTCAGTCTCAACTCTCTTTCTGTTCTGGGCTTTCGTTGTTTGGATTTTATTATAATCACTTCTTTTGGTAATTTTTTTTCTTCAAAAAATCGTTTAGAAACCGATTTATTACTTTTTCTTTCTTCCATTTTATTCACGAATTACGAAACAAAATGTGTACATTTCATTCACCTATTGTAGTAATAGTACCACTACCAACAACTTAAAAAAAAAAATCATTTCATTTCATCAAATCCTATTTGTTTTCTTCCTTACGTAAATTATTTATTACGCTGTATTCACAAAACAGTTTTACCTAAAGCCCAATTTTCTTAGTTAATCTAGTAATTATAAACAGACCTTCGTTAACAAAAATAAAATTAAGAAGAAAACAAAAAATTGCAAAAAAGAGAAAAAAAAGATCTCTGATATCTATTGGACGACAGCAAGCACTCTGACTAAAGTTGGGACCTTTATATTCTCCTTCCATCTCAGCTCGACCCTGCCGTCTCACACAAACCCTAGAACCTTCTTTCCTTCGGATCCTAATCCCTCACTCTCTCTCTCTCAATTCCCGATGGCGAAGAAGCGTAATCCTCTGGAAGATCCACCGACGGCGTCCTCAAGCGACGACGACGAAATGGAGACTTCCGGCGGAGAATCGGAAGAAGTTTCTTCATCGGACGACGAAGAAACCAAAAATCCCGCCGTCAAACCTCCTTCCTCCGCCGTTACAATCGCTGTCCCAGGTAAATCCACCGTCTCCGCCGCCGCCGTCCCCTCCGCCGCTAAGGAAGCTTCAGATTCCGATTCTGGATCGGAAACCGAGACCGATTCCGACGAAGAAACCGAGCGACAATCAAATCCTCCTCCGAATCAAGGATCTGTAAAATCCCTCGCCGTCACCACCGTCCCAGCCGCCTCCTCCGCCGCGAAGCCCAAAAAGAAGGAAGCCGAAGCCTCCTCCGCCGCTCTAGCTCTACCGGCGGCTAAATCAGGAACGAAGCGTCCCAGCGAAGGGACTTCGAGAGAAGCCAACTCGAAGCGAGCGAAGAAAGTCACTTCCGGAGACGACGAGAAGAAGATCGGAGAAGACTCGAAGAAGCCTGCTTTCCAGAGACTGTGGACCGAAGACGACGAAATCGCAATCTTGCAAGGGATGATCGATTTCAAAGCCGATAAAGGCAAGTCTCCATACGAGGACACAACTGCGTATTACGATTTCATCAAAGGATCGATTAGCTTCGAGGTTAGTAAGAATCAGTTCATGGATAAGCTTAGGAGCTTGAAGAAGAAGTATATGAACAAGGAGAAGCCGTCTTTCACTAAGCCTCATGATCAGAAATCTCACAAACTGTGCAAGTACATTTGGGGATCTGATGGATTAGCTCTCGAATCCGCTGTGAAATCTAACGGTGTGTCGAAGAAGAGCAGCCAGAAGAAGACGAAGAAGCTTGACTCTGTGAAGCAAGAGCTTGTCTTTGCTTCGCCTAATGGTAAGCAGAAAGCTGTGGAAGATGATGGTAACAGCAAGAAAGTGGTTGTTCATGGAGGAGACGATGTGGTGTCGTTAGCTGTGGCTGTGAAGAAGCCTGACTGGTTCGAGAACTCGTTTCTGGTTAGGGCCATTGCGGGTTTCGGCGTTGACGAGAGTTATGTGAAGCAGAGGTGGAGCTTGGTTCCGGTGGAGACGAAGAAGAAGATTGAAGAGAAGGTGAAAGTGTTGCAGGGTAAGGAGTTCGAGTTTGTGTTGGAGAAGACTGAGTTTTTGCATGAGGTTACTTCTATGATCGCTGAAGCAACCAAGAACAAGCCATTAGATATATAGATTTGATCGCTGAAATCGGAAAATGTGATGATGATATTGCTCTCTCTCTTTTGGTTTTTTCCTTTGAACTTAGGAGCTACTACTACTGCCCTTTTTTCTTCCGTTTGATCTCTCTATCGGTGTAACTTTCTGGTGTTTTTTTCTATCTTATGAAACTCTCTGTTTTGGATTTGTTGCTTTATATGTAAAAGCACCATGGAAGTAACTTTTGTTAAAGCCTGAGGCAGTTATGTTCTTGAATCAACTTCAACACAAAGACCAAAATGGTGAAAGAAAGAAATCTCTTTTCTATGAGCTTCTCTTAAGAAAACTTCGTAGATGATATTAAATCTTATAAACAATAAAGTTTCGATCTTTGTTTGATTGAAACTTTGAGGCAATTTAGGTGAAATATGAACAAGTTCTTAGCAAAGTTATGTTGAACCAAATCGACAGACTTTGTTGAATTTGGGACCAAAACATTTTGCAAGCTAAACTTCAACACAAAGAACACAATTTGTGAAAACTAAAGTAGATGGTATCAAATCTTGCAGTCAATAAAGTTTCAAGCTTTGTTTTGATTCTTAGGTGAGAATTGATTAAAGAAGTGGAAGGTAACACAACAAGTTAGGTGTTTGAGAGATCACGTGTGTACCTTCTAAAAAAGCCTTTTGATCAGTGGTTGTACCGAATGAGCAAAAGACTACTTCCTATAAAGTTATCAAGACACTAAACTAAACTCATAAACAACCAGATCTACATCTCTGTATTTGAAAAAGTAAAATCAGATTACAATCATGGATCAGACTCTTATAACCACCACCGGGTCTAAGAAGGCTTGTTGTGTTACCGGTGGTACAGGAAACTTAGCCTCTACTCTCATCAAGCATTTGCTTCAAAGTGGCTACAAAGTTAACACCACAGTTAGAGATCCAGGTTTCGTCACTTTCTTTGTTTCTTTCTTCTCTTATAAGGCATTATGAATGTTTTAGTGACTCTTTGTTCTGAAATTTGTAGAAAATGAGAAGAAAATGTCACACCTTAAGGCACTTCAAGAACTCGGGGAACTCAAGATCTTCAAGGCGGATTTGACCGATGAAGAGAGTTTTGATTCACCAATCTCAGGCTGTGAATACGTTTTCCATGTCGCAACGCCAATCAACTTCACATCTCAAGATCCCGAGGTCTGATTCTTAGCATGCTTTTTGACTCTACGAGAATTTTTTTTAGTAAGTCTTGTTTGTGTTTCAATAAACAGAAAGACATGATCAAGCCAGCGATACAAGGAGTGATCAATGTGTTGAAATCTTGCTTAAAATCGAAGTCAGTCAAGCGCGTGATCTACACTTCTTCAGCTGCTGCGGTTACTATCAACAATCTTCCTGGACCTGGACTTGTGCTGAACGAAGAAAACTGGTCTGACATTGATTTTCTCACAACGGAGAAGCCGTTTAATTGGGTAATACAATTTCTTGCGGCACAAGCTAGGGTTTCTCCTTACGAGTTTACTTACCATATCTGTTCTTTTTCTAGGGTTACCTTATCTCAAAGATATTAGCAGAAAAGGCAGCTAGTAAATTTTCGGAAGAGAATAAAATCGATCTCGTTACCGTTATTCCGGCACTCATATCCGGAAACTCTCTCCTTTCCGATCCTCCTCCGAGCAGTTTATCTCTTTCGATGTCTTTCATCACCGGTAAACACGAATTTACTATTTAGCCGCAACTGTTTTAAGTTTCACGATGATAAGTCAAGATGATTTGGTTTTGTTGTTAGGAAACGAAATGCATCTGAATGGTCTCAAGGAAATGCAGAAGCTGTCTGGCTCGATCTCGTTCAGCCAAGTGGACGACTTAGCTCGTGCACATCTGTTTCTTGCGGAGAAAGAAACTGCTTCTGGTCGCTACATTTGCTGTTCTTACAACACTTGTGTTCCAGAGATTGCTGATTTTCTCAGACAAAGATATCCAAAGTACAATGTCAAGTCAGAGTAAGCATTTCTCCCCACATAAACTGAAAATCTTAATGGAAATTTCAATTTTTTTCTCATAGATTTTTGGTTGTGAAATTTATTTGGTTAGATTCGAAGAGTGCTTGTCGATTGCGAAAGTGAGGCTATCTTCGGAAAAACTCATCAAAGAAGGCTTTAAATTCGAATATGGAATCAATGAGACATATGATCAGATGATAGAGTACTTCGAGTCAAAAGGACTTATTAAAGCTAAAGAAATTTGATTTTTATATTGTAAAACATGGATTATATGAGTATATGAGTATTTATCTCATTCTCATTCTACAAAATGGGTTTAGACAATATGTTGGTTGATGTTAAATGTCCTCTGATATAAATATTACATATACAGTACTTGGAAAAAGAACTTGAAAAAAAAAAAAAAAAAATTCAGAGTTGATCTTTCTATGCAACTATCTGGTTATTGTATGATTCTGTTTTGCGACTGTAATGTTAGGAATCAATAGACGTGAAAGGAGCTGCTTAATATTTTTGATTAAGATCCTATTGGATGGGATTTTGACTATATACGTGACCTGCCTTTATACTTTTAGTCACAGAGCTAACATCTGTGAACTTCAAGATGATCAAACTGGAACTCAAAAAATAAAAAAAGGGAATTAAGATAAGACTAGAGAGATGTAAGCATGAGAATCTAAAAATCTAACTTATCTTCATGCGTTTAGTAAGATTGTAAGAGAGATATATTATGAACTTCATACTAGACGTCCAAGAATAAAATCTTAAGCTTGTAAATCTCAAAACCTTAATCTCAATGAATTTTGGTTTTTTTTCTCAAAGATAAAAGTAGAGAAAAATGACGCCATATTTAGGTCTATATCAATTAAATGACTAATAATTTTAAAAGAACAAGATTTAATCTAATAAAAAGCTAATACAATCTAGATTTATTCTCTGTTTCGCACTTGATCAATTGGCTCTAATAGATTGATCATGAAATTAAAATCTTGAAGAGTTGGATAATTTCATAAATGACGAAAACTATGGGGAAAGTAAAGTTGATTCTTTATTCTTTATTTGATTCTATGGGCAAAAAAAAAAACAAAAAACAAAATCTTGATTCTTCACCCATATTTATTCTATGGGCAAAAAAAAGAAAAAAGTTGATTCTTTATTTACGTGGAAAGAACAGTATCAAAACTACAAAGAAAAGAACAAAATCAATCATGTTTACACTTTAAGGATCTAATAATCAAAAGTATAAGGAGAATTTTGGAATCAAATTTTTCATATTTATAGTGAAAACTTGTTAACAACTTCAATGATGTATAAACAAATCACTTTAAAAAACCTTAACATAAAAAAAAGAAGACAAGAAGGAGTCATGGATTCCATTGGTGGATTTCATCTAGAAGAAATGGATGGTAAACTATTTATGGTATACCATTCGAGGTACCATCCAATACCACAAACACAAAATCCAACCCTCTCCGGTGAAGCAACTAGCCACAACCACCCTTTTCATCATATTTTCTTATGCCCTACTTCACGATGGCAAAAAGAAAAACATAAGTTTAATTCGATCGTACTCCAGCTCAGTTCTTCTCCCGAATACACTCTTTCTACAATAAGCAATGATGATCATTCCGTACTCCCTTTGTATTGGTGCAACAATAAAGAATTTGATGTCGATGGTGGGTGTGATGTATGTTACGGCTCAAAATTCGGAATGGATTATTATGTGTGTGAATACCATGATGGTAAAAAGTACCACAAAGAATGCGTCGAGTCTCCAACTAAAATCAAACACCCTTACCACCCTCAGCATTCTCTCGAACTTTTTTTTTATCCTATAAGTACTAACAGTTGCTTAATATGTGGAAAAGAAGCATTATGTCTTCTATATTATTGTAGCATCTGTAAGATTTCCATGCATCCAATATGTGCGATGAAGCCAATAACCTTTGTTGTAGACCAACCAAAACGGCATGACCATCCTCTCACACTTTTCCCCAGACAAACATCATTAACTTGCAACATTTGTGGTTTGTTGAGAGAAAATGATCCCACATATGTTTGTCTCATATGCAATTTTGTAGCTCATAAAGATTGCATGTATTTCCCACACATCATCAAGATATCACGTCATCACCATCGCATCTCTTACATTTCTTCTCTTCGATCCGGAGAATGGTCTTGTGGAGTTTGTCGTCAAAATATTGATAGTGATTATGGTGCCTATGCTTGTGACAAGTGTACTGATTATGCTGTTCATTCAAGATGTGCTCTACAAAAATATTTGTGGGATGGAGAAGAACTCGAAGGTGTTCCAGGGGAAGATGATATAACTCAAGATGTTGGGCCGTTTGATATAATATCGGACAGAGTGATACTTCATTTTCTTCATGATCATTGTCTCCGGCTCGAGGTCAACACACTATATAATGAAAACAAGCTTTGTGAGGCATGTGTTATGCCTATCTTTGAAGGTAATTTCTATTCTTGTATGGAATGTGATTTCATCCTCCATGAAACATGTGCTATGGCTCCCCGCAGAATACAACATGCGTTACATCCTCATCCACTTACATTGAAGACTTTCAATGAATTTCATTGTGCTGGCTTCTGGTGCAGTACTTGTTCTCGTCCTTCTGGTGGATTTAAGTATGAGTGTTACATAAGGGAATGCAGATTCAATCTAGATGTACGCTGTGCTTTAATTACCGAGCCATTTAATTACAAAGCTCATGAACATCCCTTGTTCGTAGCTTTAGATCAAACACGAGAACGCATGTGTCATGTATGCAGATTAATAGGCCACAAACAATTAAATTGCATTAAATGCGATTTTGTTGTATGCATCAGGTGCGCTACTTTACCATACCAAACAAGACATAAGTATGACAAACACCTTCTCACACTTTTATGTCGGAAAGAAGTAAGTGAGAAAGATTGGTGCGAGGTATGTGAACGTGAGTTTAAAGATACATATAAAAACATGTTCTATTGGTGCAACGAATGCTGCACCAATTTTCATATTGAATGCGTGTTTGATGGAGATCCATATACGAAACCTGGTCAATTTTACAGTTTCAATGGATCCATGGTCCAAATTGTTGACAAAAGTAATATTTCTCGACCAGTATGCGATAGCTGCAAGAATCGTTGCCAGTTCAAAATGTTTAAGAAAGACTGCCATATAGCATGTTCTTGGACATGCATATCTACGTTTACTTTGTGAGTTTTATATCTCTTTGTTTGTAATTCCTTTATCTACTTCCGGTTTGACTTCTCCATTTGTTAAGCTTTTCCTTTGATGTATTAAAGCTCTTATTTTTCTTTGTAAAAGGAAAAAAAAAAAAAATATATATATTACTTTGGTGAGATATTTGGGAGTGGACCTCATTCGTTCCTTCTAAGATTTAAAAAAGCTATATTATCGAAATCAATTATTTACGCTTTTTTTACTTCCCAATATTGATTACAAATTTACAATTGTATTGTTCTCATAAGAAATGAAAAATTCTTTAAAGACAAAAAAATCGTTAACTAAATCAAGTAAAAACAATAATTTAATTTGGCACTGATGTGGAAGAAATTTCTTCTAAACCAGAGGCAAATGGAGAAGCATCTAGTTCTCAGTTTTCGGTGGATGAGCTTCAGCTAGAATACTCCCGGCTGCACAATTCTTAGATACCTCCATCTTAATCTCAAAGGAGGAGCAGTTTGGTCAGGGGGATGTATTGAACTTGTGATTTGATGTAATTTGAGATGATTTCATTTATTAGATGCTTTTAGGTGATTTGAAAAAAATTATATGATTGTAACAAAACACTCTAAAATCCCATCTAAAACCATGATATTTAAACTATTATATTTTTAACTAAAAAACCCATTAAAACACATTTAAATCACTTAAAATCCCTTAAAATCCACCACTTAAAAAAATGTTTGAGGTTTGCTCCGATTCGAGGTCAGATCGGAGCATATAAATTTGTAAAACCACTCTAATTGTAACAATTAAATGAGAAAAGGAAAAAAAAACACAAAAAAGGTCTAAAATGGATGAAATTCATTTTCTTTTGTTCCTGCATAGAAAAAAAAAATTATCTTGTTTTTTCTTAAAGACCATATCTACTATTTCTTTACTTCCTATATAAAGTTGTCAATACAATAAACTAAACTCATAAACAACCAGATCTTAATCTCTGTATTTGAATAAGTAAAGTCAGATTACAATCATGGATCAGACATTCAGACTCTTATAACCACCGGGTCGAAGAAGGCTTGTTGTGTTTGTTACCGGTGGTACAGGAAACTTAGCCTTTATTCTCATCACGCTTTTGCTTCGAAGTGGCTACAAAGTTAACACTACAGTTAGAGATCCAGGTTTGTCACTTTCTTTATTTCCTAAGGCATTTTGAATGATTTAGCGACTCTTTGTTCTGAAAACTGCAGAAAATGAGAAGAAAATGTCTCACCTTAAAGCACTTGAAGAACTCGGGGAACTCAAGATCTTCAAAGCGGATTTGACCGATGAAGAGAGTTTTGAATATGTTTTCCATGTCGCAACGCCTATCAACTTCACATCTCAAGATCCCGAGGTCTGATCTCAAACAGATTGTTTGTGCATGACTCATTTAGGAGAAAATATTTGATTTCAGCTATCCTTTTTTGTGTTTCAATACACAGAAAGACATGATCAAGCCAGCGATACAAGGAGTGATCAATGTGTTGAAATCTTGCTTAAAATCGAAATCACTCAAGCACGTGATCTACACCTCTTCAGCTGCTGTGGTTACTATATCAACAATATTTTTGGACCTGGACTTGTGCTGAATGAAGAAGACTGTATGTTCTTCTCCTTCCTAAGGCGAGAAAACGGGTTTCTTCCTCAAGTTTCCAGCTTTTGAATGTATTTGGCTTTTGTTAGCTTTGGGAAAACGGGTCCCCACATGGCCTTAAAACGCATCCATATCCTTTAGAGGGTCTTTTTCTGCCTTGGAGTAAAACTGAAGAATACCCTCAAGCAAGGCTAACTCCTCTTTCGTAGTGAATATCTCGGTAAAATTAGGTTTCTTCACCTTGTTCGCTTTAGATCTCTTCACCTTCTTCCTCTTAACATCATCGTCTGGCTGCTGTCTTTTCCTCTTATCCGCAAAAGTATTTTTTCATCTTTCCCTCACTTTGATTTTTCAAATATGAGAAGAAATCGCACGGACTAGGCCGAAGTCAAATAAAGAATGCACAATCAAACATCTAAACTAAAAAAAATATATATATATATATATATATATATCTCTATTCCTACAAGAAATGCTAGAATCTTTTAAACATGTTACATATAACAATGAGATACCAGAGAATAACATAAACAAAGCCATAAAATGAGTAGGACATACACAACACTTGAATGCGAAGGAACATAAAAACAAGAGACACATTTCTATAAACGAGGAGAAGCAATTTTCATTAGAGACTTACTAAATAATTAAAAGGATGAAAAAGAAAATGGCTAAAGCTAGAAAAGCTTCCATCTTTCATTCATTTTCCGATTGATGATCCCTGCAAAGGAAACACACCAAACCAATTCAGAGGTATCCTAAATCTAAATTGGACATTCAGTAGCAAAACTTACGTAGCCACTGCATTTTGTAGTTCCTCCTTACTACATAAATCGGCTAGCATGCTGTGGAAAGTTGATGAGTCAGCTGCTGACGTGTATCAAGGACGACCAGTTTGGTCGTTTGACTTAGTCTTTTCTTTCTTTGATTTCCTTGTTGCAAATAAAACAGAGCACAACTCCACTTCCTGTTTTGTAGGAAACGAGTAGCCCATTTCCCTTTCACGTTGTATTTGTTTCCAGCATTGTAGGAACTACGTTCCATTTCCCTTTCTATATAAATCAGAAAAACAACAAAAAGAGGTAGTCTTAACTACCCAAAATCAAGTGTGTATTGCTTTTAAGTTTACAAATCTCTTGCTTTGAAGAGGGACCGCATCAAAAGTAATGGTATCAGGAGCCACACCACTGGAAATCATCTCCTGGAATTTCTCTAAGGCGCCACTAAAATCACCAGCTTGACCAAACCCATGAATCAAAGTGTTGTAAGAAACTGTATAAGCAACTATTCCTCTTTGATGCATCTCTCGGAAAAGCTCCAATCTATTATCAACTGCCATACAGTAGCCATTAACAAGTGTATTAAATGTCACTACATCTAGAGAGCAGCCCTCGCTAAGCAGATTCAAGGCCGAGACAGTGTCCCCGACCTTACACATTCCGTTCACAGTTGTTCCCTAAGTAACAATGTCAGGCTGATGACCATTTTTTGCCATCCGATCAAGCAGAGCTACTGCTTCAAGAACTCGACCCTCGCGGCAGATACCGTTCATCAGTGTAGTAATTGTCACGACATCAGGTTGACATCCCGTTTCAACCATTTGATCAAACAAAGCTACAGCTTCACAGATCCTACCTTCGAGAGAAAACCCATGTAGCAGCGTGCTAAACCCTAGACAACATTGTAGCTTTCTCTCGCTTCCTTGTAGATCTCTAAACTCTAAACAAATGAGCTAACGAAGTGACTGACTCAGCGACTGTCACAGCCCTTGATTGAGAATCTGAGCCTGAGAGCATCACAAAATGACGACCGGTTCAATTGGAATCGCACGGTTATTTTCGGTTCAATTGGATTTGCTCAGTAATCGATTCAAATTGATTGGCTCATTGACCGGTTCGGGCTGAATTACCCGGATAACTTTATTTACGAAGCTAATGTCACTACAAGAAGCTCAAAGTCAAACGCAAAAATCTTGTTACTGCTACTATTCATGCCTATTCACATAGGTTTTGTAGAAGTTATCATTCCAACTTCACTTGCTTCATTTCAGGAAAAAAAAGAGAGAATCTTCTAAGTGACGTCCTGACGTGTATACATTAAGTTTTTAATTAATTAATTAATAATTTACAGAGTAATTTATATTAACTGAAGTTATAAACTACGTCGGTTTGATAAATGACTCTAATTCCTGTCTTTTTATAATTTAACGTAAGTGATGCTACATCACAAATCTCTTGTGAATCAAAATAAAGTTCAAAAAAAATATTTATTTATTTATTTTATTTTTGTTTTGAACATTCAAAAAAAATATTTATGCGTTTGAAAATTTTGAAAAACCTACATAATAAAATAATAATATGAAATAAAACCAAATATTTTGTTTTCCTGGTTTAAAATTAAAACCCGCAAATATTCAAAGAAAAAATATACAAACTATCCAAAACGAAGAAAATACGATTCTAATATGGTAGCTATTTTTTATCAAACAAAAATCCAAAAATGAAAAAATCAAACCAAAACCGAACAGATATTCCATTGAACACCCGCAAAGAAAATACCAACATTGAATTTAAAAAAAAAATACAACAAAGCGAAATATCAACAATACTTAAATACAGACGAAAGATTTTCAAAAGCGACACAATAAATTTGTGCACTTCAGGTCTTTTAACAAAAACAAACAAACAATTTTCTGCATACCTACGTTTATTTTCAGTGACTTTTAAGCTAATAAGCAAACATTGTGTTTCTGTGATTTTATTTAAATATTTCGTACTTTTTTTTTATGAGTAAAAATACTTACCAAGTTACATTAGAATATACTTCTGTCGTTACACGAATTACCAATAAAACTAATTATTTTTTCAATTTTTGATTTCCAGGTATCTAATTGTTTTTATAGTTAATGAGTATATTAATGACCTATGCTAAACAGTGTAGAGTGTACTGTACTAGTGTATAAGATCTTGTACAGAGCTAGCTAATCAAATCTCGCTTTCCAATTATTAATCGCAGTATCAGAGTTGGATACAATTAGAACCGGTTTACACTAAACCATTGGTTATTGGATTAGAGAAATGTCCGTTGTAAGTGAGAATTAATGAGAAAAACAGAAATTCATGTCCACTTTCCTCTTCTTCTTCGATCGATCCTTTCCTTCTAACATGGTAGCAGAGCTTCGAGCCTGAAATCTCGAATAGATGCTCTGTTTTCGTTTTCCTTCCGCTTTCTTTGACCTAGATTTGATCGGCGATTCTCCGGATCTCATGATTTATTTGTTCTAACACACCAGTTTCCAAATTAACAATTTTGTTTCCGTCGTTTTCTTTGGGGCTATTTTCGAGGTAAAATCATATATACGCTACATCTGTGTCGCTTTTCTAATTGCATCTATGATTCTGCCTTTGAGCTTTATGCTTACTTTTGTGTATTCATGTACGTTCATGTGTTTGTTAGTTAGATAAACAAAAAATTCTCATTCTATGTTTAACTTAAATGATTGTGAGTTTTCATTGAGTAAATGAAAATAGCTGGTTGTGTAGATTTGAGAACTCGAGACTGTAAGCTCTATTTTAGAAACTGGAACCTTAAATGATTCTTGCAACAAAGGCATTTGACTCTTTAAAGCTTTTTGGTTATGTTTATTTGCATTGATCTGTATATATCTCTCCATGGTTTGGAATTGAGGAATGGACTTCCCGTTGCTTGAATTGAAAACTCAAGAAAAGCTATGTCCTGAGAAATTTAGCTTTGTTACTTACATTCTCCTTTTGTTTTGGTGTTTAGCTATGAATGAGCTTGGGTGCACGTTCCTAAGATAAAGTATTCATTCATATATTGGTGTTTGGTTAACGAGCATTTGGTGTTTTATTTGCAAACTCTCTATTCCTTTAGGTATAGTTTGTATACTTTGTAACTGTTCTAATCTTGCTTGCTTAATATATAAGGAACAACGGGGGGACAAAAATGGTCATGGGTAATCTCTCCCTAATTCTCTTGGCGATTGCGTCTTTAAGCTTCGGCTTTTCGGATGCGTCCATTCACGTCTACCGGAACGGAGAGTTCAGAGTAGGGACAAATTCCCGCTTCTTCCATGGCGGAAGTGAGGGTGTACACGCTTCCACGAGTGAGGAACTCTCCTATATCCGGTAACACTCACATCCAACCTCAGTTTCTTGTTTATTTGGAACCACTAGATTCACAGTTAGGATGTGGGTTTTGGTTTTAAGTATAGGACCTAGCAGTTTATAGATAAAAAAAAAAACAAAAAAACAAAAAAAGCTGCACTCTTTTGTGTTAATGTTAACTGCGTTGTGATTGTCTCTTTTTTTGCTGATAAACTCTGTAATGTTAACTGCGTTGTGATTGTTTTTGCTGCGTTGTGATTGTAACTCTGTAATGTTAACTGCGTTGTGATTGTCTTTGTTTTTCAGGTTTGACAATGTAAGTTTTGTGCGGACATTGGATTCTGCGCGGAAACAGAAGGCGACGCAGTCCAATACGGGGTTGGTGGAAGCGATTGTGTTTGAGCGAGAAGACAGGGACAAAATTGGGGCCACTTTTCTCAACAGCGGTGCGGTTTGCTGCACCAAGGAGATTGCTGTTTTGGGAGTCTGCAGTGTCGGAGAAGTAATCATAAGGAGAGATGTTGCGAATGATTGGCCGAGAAGGATTAAGACCTTCTTTCAGGGGAACAGTACAGAGGCCAAAATGTCGCCGGAAACAGTGGCTGTGAACAAGACGGGTTTATATGACCTTTATTTCCTTATATGCGACAAGGAGTTGGAGGGTACTAGAGTTACAGGGAAATCGATATGGAGGAATCCTAGCGGTTACTTGCCGGCAAAGGATGCTCCATTGCTCAGCTTCTTCGGCGTCATGTCTCTGGCGTATCTCTTTCTTGGATTCATGTGGTTTCTCCGGTTCATGATGTTTGCGAATGGAATGAGTCATGTGCAGCATCAGATCACTTTTATGGTCGCGCTAGGCGTATTTGAGATGGCAATTCAATATTATGACTATGCGGATTTCAACATGACCGGGATAAGACCAGTGGAAGTGACTCTCTGGACGGTCACTTTCGCTTCAGTGAGGAAGACCATCTGCTGGCTTCTTCTTCTGCTTGTAGCCATGGGTTATGGGGTGTTGTTGCCCACACAGGACGGAATCACGCCGAGGGTTCTTTTCGTGGGACTCCTTTTGTTCCTCCAGACAGAGGCTGTCCAGGTTGTTAAGCGTTTGGGGATAGTCAGGAACGATTATGGACAGTTGATGGTTTCCTTGCTCATTACTGCGCCGTTTCTGGATGGGTGCTTCGTCGTCTGGATATTCTATTCCCTGGAAAAAACATTGGAGATTCTTAAGGTAAGATAAATCAAAATATTCTCTCTTGTTATTTACATGGTTCAGTTTTTTTTTTCTTTTTTTCTTAACCGTTTACTTGCGTCTAATGTTCCAAATGCAGATTAAGAGAGACATGGTTAGGCTTCTGATTTACAGGAACTTCACCATTACACTTGCTATGTCTGCTACAGTCTCTACGGTTTGCATCCCATTGGAGGTAAATAACAACTCGGTATATTCTAGTGGTGTATGAATTGAGACTCCTTTGTGTAACTGGAATCACTTTTTTTTTTTTTTTTTTTTTGTATCAGTTTTACTTCTATGCCAGTGATATGAGTGGAATGCAGATGGAATGGATTATTACTGCCTTTTGGCATTCCCTCTCTTTTGCTCTGCTAGTAGCCGTATGCTTCATCTGGTGGGCTCCAGTTCAGCTTCGTCAAGGTTATCATAGTCTTGAGGAGACACGAGAGGCTGTGGCTGAGTCAGGGATTGAGTTGCAGGAGAGGAGTAGCTAGGATTCGAGTTAATGTGTGACAAGTAGTAATTAGGAGTATCTAGACTAGGATTCGACTTAATGTGTGAGAAGTTATTAGGAGAGTATTATCTAGGATTCGAGTTAATGTGTGACAAGTAATTAGGAGTATCTAGGACTAGGAGACTTTACATAATATGATTTACAACAGATTTACTTGATTTACATATAATATGATGAAAATTGGACCTGTTGATGCTTTACTCTCATTAGCATCCTTGCTCTCATTTTCTGTGATTCAGGTGCGTGAGTCACCGCCATAGTTGCAACTGAATCATTTTCACATAACAATTCTGTCTCTCAGGAATAGTTTCCTTCTTGAGCATCTTCCCACAACTGCCTGGTGCAAATCTAAACATACAGCAATTTTTCCCTTCAAACTTTGGCAACTTCGATAACTTTGTTCAACAACTTATCACCATGTTCTAAGGCATTACCAATTCTCCGATAACCTAACGGATCAGCATTCCGATCAGGTTCAGTTCAATAGGTGAGTGTGGTACCTGAAATTGTGAAATTGTGATCAGATTTATAAGTGCTTGTGTAATCGAAGCCATCTGCCTCTCCAATGATCCAAATCGCTGAGTTGGAGATTTCTGTGACCTCTGTATCGATAAAAATGCCATCTTCTTCCTTGAAATCCGCTTCTTCACACGAACCAGCTGTAGTATACGATACAAGAGAAATATTCAATGAGGGTTTTAATAACATATAACTCTGTTACTGCCTTGGATAGAAACATTCAACTTTGATACAACTTTTACTTGACTCCATTTTGGCTAAGACGGTTAGAAATCATATAGAGCATCAAAAGTCAAAATATTCACTAACGTCTAACTATTAAATTGATCTAATTCTGATTATAGTAAAGCTAACTCCCTTGGAGTCTTGGAGATCAGACTCTAATAGCGTCATCACCGTAAGTAATCATATTATTCAGGTTTCGTGTAGACAAAATAGTAGTTTTGTAGCTTTTGTTAACCGGACAATGCTGTTAATCTGCTTGCGGTCAACAGAAGAAAACCAAACCCAGAAGAACATTTTTCTGCAAGAAGAAGCATAAGAGTCAAAAAGATAGCAGTAACATTGAATAGAAAAGTCGATAAGCCTGACGATAAGCAATTCCCAAAGAAGGATTCCAAATCATTTTGTCAAAATCAAAACTTCCTTATTCAGGCATTTGAATCAAAACTTAGATACCTCACACATTAAACGTTCAATTATTTTCCACACAATTTTATATAACCTTACACATTACGAATAAGGACCCTTTTTTTTTCCTAATGACTAATAAGTACGTATTTTTGTCAGAAGAATCTAAACTCACAGGTTTGATATGTACACACTGCTTAAGCTAAAAAAAGAAAGAGACCAATACCCAAAAAACCTGTTACGAAAATAATGTAATCGCTCTTTATTTCCCGGAAAGATAAAAAAAATAAAAAAATACGAACAGATACAGTGAGAATTAACAAAGGAGTCCCACAACTGTGATCGTCTTTCTCGATAAAGTAAACGCTAACAGAATTACAACATAAATAGTACTACTCTCCTCAGATGACAACCCACGTGGTGTGTTTCTTCTCCGCTCCTTCTTTCTCGGCTTCTAGAAGTGTCGATCGTTTCTCTCAAGCCTGCTGGGCCTTGTCTCTTCGCTTGTACTGATAAAGGAAACGGGTGCCTGAGGTTTGAGAGTCATAGGTAAAGGCTAAGGAAATGGTTTTGACGAACCAGTCAGCAAAGACATCACTATCACGAAGAACACATAATCTCGCAATTCGCAGAGAATCCTGAGGAAGAAGATGACTGACTATACAGTTTCTGTTGACCGATTTAATCAATTGAACTACAGTACAGTGATTCCCCTTTATAGTAACCAGAAACTAGACCAACCCATAACCAATTACTAAACCAACCTAACTAAACATAACCGGATACAATTGGTTTATTTCAGAGTTGACTACTCTTTAAGCCGTTGACCTTTTTTCCAAATGACTATATAACCTATTATAAAATGTTAATAGGTTTGTAATGTTATAAAAAATAATGATAAAAATTGTTTGGTTATCTCAAAAGTTGAGAATTTTGACTTTGAAACACCCAAACATTTTTTAATTATTATTTTTTATAATAATATATTAGTATTGTTATTTTATGGGTTTATAGCAAGAAAGCCCCAAAAACTAACAAAAACCCTTCAATTATTTCATATTTAAAACTAGTTGTGTTACAAATTTTAATGTTAAAATTGCATGAAGATGGCAGATGATAATAATTTAAACCTCAGAGATTTAGGCTTAACACTTTAAACCCTTAAATTATTTTATTCATCACTTTTAACCACAAAATACAAAACTGGACGGACACCTGTTTAATCAAAATACATCATTCTGAAAAACCAAAAAACAACATGATGTAAATAACTTTAACTACATGAACCTTAGTAAAATCATGGTGTAGACAATCTCTTTGATATGCTTTGAACTGAACACATATATGCCTCAGTAAATAAACTTTACCAAATCAAAATAATTTGATTAAATTCGTAAAATAGTTTGATGTAATTTGAAAAAAGAAAATTTAAATACGATTTAATGAATACTGACATGTAATCTAAATAGGAAGTTCAGTAATTTATCTAATACACATATTAACAAAAACAAAAATGAATCAACAGATTTATTATCTAAGGAAAACTATATTTTTACATATTATAGAACACACATTACACATATATGGTGCACACACAAATATCAATCTTTTGTTCTGTTTGTATATTCATGCATAAACTACGGGTTTTGATATGTATATATCAGTATATCTAGTCATATAAATGCTGTGCGTATTTATATTCAAACTAAAAATTATTTAACGTGTATGATAATTATATGTTTTTGTTTGATAATAAAATATAGTGAGGTTTTAATAATCTTGAAATTCAAGATATGGAGTGAAATAACTTTAATTATATTAATACACACAATACATACACAAACACTGATATTTTGTCTATACACTTAGTTTGAGAGAGTGTTACATCACAAGATTTTGTATCACAAGACTTGTTACAATGCTACTTATAAGACCTGGTCAGCGGATTGAAGTCCATTGTGACATGTTTGCCTTCTATTTTTGTATCATATTATTAAAGTTTTCTTGTTTCCTCATCTATATAATCACCATTGACATTTTTCTACTGGACATATTTATTGCTCTTTGAATATATTTTGGCCATTGATACCGTAACTCATCCATCGAAAACTGAATCACGTTAATTTGGTTAGTGACATGGTAACCCATCCATTCAAAATCAAATCACGTCAGTTTGGTATTTACATAAGTGAAAATATTATTATATTTTTTCATCGACCAGAAAAATATATGTTTATACGGGTTTTCGGCCATTTCCCCCATGAACTAAGAATTTAAGTAAAGCAGAACTCACAATATAAATCATAAAATTAGCCATCAACATGAAAACTTTAGTGACATTTGTTTTCATAGCCTTCATCTTATCTTCTGTTAATTTTCGTATCTCAATTGCTGTTAGTTCTCCATGTTATTGTTATACCTCAGCTATTTTTTCATGTGATTGAATAAAATATATAATCAAAAAACAATTTACGGAATATTCTTTTTTTTAGCATATGAGACTTTTATAAATAAAAGAAAAATTAAAGCAAAGTGTTTAGCATCCACAACAAGTTAAAGAATATTTAAATGAAGAATCTATACATCAATGGGTTTTATAATACTTTTTGAATATCTATACAGAAAAGAAATACTGAGAAGAATAAATAAACTTTACCAAATCGAAAGTAATTTTATTAAATTCATAAAATAGTTTGATGTAGTTTGAAAAAATAAATATAAATACGATTTAATGAATACTCACATATAAAATAAATAGAAAGTTCAGTAATTTATCTAATACACAGATTAACAAAAACAAAAATGAATCAACCGATTTATTATCTAACAAAAACTATATATTTACATATATTATAGAACAAATATGGTGCACACACAAATATCAATCTTTTGTTTTGTTTGTATATTCATGCATAAATTACGGGTTTCGATATGTATATCAGTATATCTAGTCATATAAATGCTGTGCGTATATATATTCAAACTAAAAATTATTTAATGTATACGATAATTATATTGTGGGATTCTTTGCAAAATACCCTAATTATGTTTAAAATTTTGAAAAGTACGTAGATTATTTTGGTTTTGAAAAATATTTGTATGTAAAATGACTGTTTTGACATGTTTTAAACAAAAGAATTATTAAATTAAATAATTTTAATTTTAAAAAGAAAATTGAAATGAAACAACCAAGCCTTTTTTTTTTTAATAATTATCAATTGCGGAAATTCTCAAAAAGAAAATCAATAAATATTAAATCATAAACCAGTTCAACAAAAGAAACAATAACCAACGAAAGAATAAACTAGCAATCTAAACACCATGTTTGCAAAACAATAAACTTAAACAATAACACATCTTAAACATCCTCATCCTCTCCCGGCCTCATTTCGCGGTTGGACATTCCTGTT
>OVBJ01001471.1:0-27952 GCA_900406535.1 Noccaea bulbosa | reverse complement strand
TTTGGGAAAAAAAATAGCATTTTGCCATTTTGAGTTTGAAAATGGAGATGGATTGGAGCAAAATTGATTTCAAAATGGCAATAAAGTTGAAAAATGGGGCTGGGTTGGAGATGCTCTAACAGAAATAACTATTAACTGTATTAGTTAGATCATTACTAATAACTACAACTTATAAATGTAATAAAGACTAAAAACATGAAGACTAAACATATAGGATCTGTAACCTTCAAAATTTTAGTGAGTGTAGTAATTTATACGCTGCTCTTTCAAAGTTCTATTTTCTATAACTGGTTGGCGTTAATCTATATTAGAGAATGTTACATTTTTCAAGTACTTAATTAAGAAGTGTATTAACCTCGAATACTGATCCAAATCTTAATTAAAACGAATCCAATTACTTAATTCTAATCTACATGATTAAGCCACGTCGCCCCCCAGCATGTGCAGTGTGCACCAACAATTGTAAGCAATTTTACAAACACCACTTAATTAATCTAGTTATATACTTATCTCGTGTTTTACGTGTTACGTGGGAATAGTTAAAAATACATATGGAACAGTTTTTGAAGTCACGAAGTATTTGAATGGCTGGTGACAACATTACTCCCAGTGTGTATTTTTAAAGGCTACGATCTCTTTCGTGGCTAATTCGATTTTTCATGAGTGCAGGAAACATATTAATGAAACTGATTATCACATAGTTCACAATACCCTTGTGACCTTGTCTATACATCAATAGACGTAGATTTTGGATACATAATATTGTCACCATGGTTACGTACATTGAACAAATTAAAAGGGCTCATATATTTCATAAAATTGTGTGACTTCTTCCGTGCAAAACTTAAATTTGTAATTATAAATCAAAACTTCAAAATAAATGATTTGCGCGCGCAAACTTTCAATTAGTTCTTTTATAAGGGGCTTTAACCATTCTTCTATGGCACTTCGAAACTCCCAACATTATATGAGTAGTCTTATTCTAATTTTAATACAGTATCAATACCAAGTCAAGTGTATACTGTATTAAATTGAGGGCTGTTGATAGAAGTACACATTTGAATATTTCTCTGTGTATATATATATAAGCCGTGTCGTAAGTACCATTACGACATCAAGCTCTGATCAGCTTCTCAACAATGGCGACCATTCCTTCTCCTCACAACTTTCTTACGATCAACCAGAAGAACTCCATAAACAGCCACTCTTCTTCTTCGTTCAACACCAGCTTCTCCGGAAATTCGTCTACCAATCTCCCGGCGATAAGATTCCGTGTAGATACGAGCGCTTTGTCCAGAACCAACGATGCTTCTTTATCCGCCGTTATTTCGAGGCTCGAGAGGGAAAGGCAAGGATTGGTCGACGAAACGGAAGGAGTTGGAGTCATCTGCGGCGGCGTTGAGCAGTGGATTACCGCTGAGGATTTTCGCCGGCGTGATAAGAAGGCCGAGGAAGAGAGGAGGCTGAGAGACACGTGGCGTGAGATCCAAGGAGAAGACGATTGGGCAGGGTTACTGGATCCGATGGACCCGGTTCTCAGATCGGAGCTGATCCGTTACGGCGAAATGGCTCAGGCATGTTACGACGCTTTCGATTTCGATCCTTCCTCGAGATACTGCGGCAGCTCTCGATTCTCGCGCCACGATTTCTTCGATTCTCTGGGGATGATCGATTCCGGCTACGAGGTGGCGCGTTATCTCTACGCGACGTCGAACATCAATCTCCCCAACTTCTTCTCGAGATCGAGATGGTCTAAGGTTTGGAGCAAACACGCCAACTGGATGGGATACGTCGCCGTCTCCGACGACGAAGCCACGCGTAACCGTCTCGGTCGCCGTGATATCGCGATCGCGTGGAGAGGCACCGTGACGAACCTCGAGTGGATCGCGGATCTCAAGGATTATTTAAAACCGGTATCCGGCAACAATATCCGGTGCCCCGACCCGGCCGTTAAGGTCGAATCCGGGTTTCTAGACCTGTACACGGACAAAGACACCAGCTGCAACTTCTCGAAATTCTCGGCGCGTGAGCAGATCTTAGCGGAGGTGAAGCATCTGGTGGAGCTTTACGGCGACGACGAAGACGAGGAGCTGAGCATCACCGTGACGGGACACAGCCTCGGCGGCGCGTTGGCGGTACTGAGCGCGTACGACGTGGCGGAGATGGGATTGAATAGGAGTCGTCGGAGCGGGAAGGTGATTCCGGTGACGGTGTTTACGTACGGAGGGCCGCGCGTGGGGAACGTGAGGTTCAAGGAGAGGATGGATGAGCTGGGAGTGAAGGTGATGAGAGTGGTGAACGTGCACGACGTCGTTCCCAAATCGCCGGGACTGTTTCTGAACGAGAGTGCGCCTCACGCGCTGATGAAGATCGCGGAGGGGTTGCCGTGGTGTTACTGCCACGTGGGGGAGGAGCTGGCGCTCGATCACCAGAACTCGCCGTTCCTTAAATCTTCCGTCGATCCTTCTAACGCTCACAACCTTGAGGCGATGCTCCATCTTCTTGACGGGTCAGTCCTCTCTATTTTTATCTTTTATAGTAGCATATTTAGTTTTTTACATATTTTTATGTTCATAATTTTCATGCTCCAAGATTAGTTTTCTAAACATTTCTTTCTATTTGAATGTTCTTTTTCACAGAAATGAGAAATCTTTGAAAAAATTAAGGCTGTGATCATTGTTCAGCTTGGAAACCAAAATAAAATTTGCAAACTGATTAAGCTTTGGATGCCAAAAAAAAAATAAAAAAAAATATGAGTAAGCTTTGTGTGGTGGTCACCACTACTCACTAGAGAAACAAAGGTGAAAATGGATAAAATGAACAAAGAAAAATGAAATAGATATGTTTTGGGGAATGAATATGAAAAGCTTCATAAATAAAATGAATATAATATTACAAATATGTGAGGATAAAAGAATAAGACAAAATAAAAACATGACAGTGACTATGATTAGATGATATGATTTAGAGATGGTAAGAGTTTACAGAACTAATAATATAATTGCCAAGTTAAGAAAAAGTCGTATAGATATGTTTATTTTGTTTTTTTCTCTGGAACTTGAAAACGACAAAACTGAAGCCGTGGTATATATAGATTGGACAAGATATTTAATCCTATTCTTAGTCAACACGATACGCCCACATATAAAATATTATTTGAGAAGATCTCAAATAAGTTTGAATATAGGATCTTCTAGATTACGTCTAAGCTGGACCTTCATAAACACAGATTTGTGTTTAAAATATATGATATGATTGATCCTAGTATCACGTGAATTCAACACTATTGTTGTCTTATTGATGTGTGCTTAAAATCAACATATATAAATTCGTTGATGTTAAAAAAAAAAAAAAAAAAACAGGTATCATGGAAAAGGAGAAAGATTTGTGTTGTCGAGTGGGAGAGACCCAGCGTTAGTGAACAAAGCATCGGACTTTCTAAAAGAACACTTTATGGTTCCACCGTTTTGGCGTCAAGACGCGAACAAAGGAATGGTGAGGAACAGTGAAGGTCGTTGGATTCAAGCCGAGCGACTCCGTTCTGAGGATCATCATTCTCCTGACATCCACCACCATCTCTCCCAGCTCCGTATTCTCCCTTCTTGATCTCAAGTACATTTATACACATTTTCCTCTGTAAATATCATGTAATATATCCATGGTTTTGAATAATAAAGGTTTCTCTCGAATTTAAAGGGTCAAAACGCAACCTTTAACGAGATGAAGAAAATGTGTATATGGATGCATGGATTGTTTGATCTTCTGAGGCTGAGTCTTTTTTCATTTACGTACGAGTAGATACTACTTTAAGTTTACGAGGCGACTGGGTTGGGTCAATTAAATTCACAATGCAACGACTAAAATAAATCGTCTTATTGGAAAAGACTAGTTTTGACCACCCATTTGAAAATTTACTCTATTATAAGTGTACGTGTCCTATAGCACGCTGGTTTTACTAGTTCATCATCAATTCATCATCACCATATACTGTATCTATAAGACTATAAGCAATGATGTTTGTTTTTGATTTTAATAATCAATAACTATGAATCACTACTGAGATGAAGAAAATGTGTATATATGGATGCATGGATTGTTAAATCTTCTGAGGCTGTGTCTTTTTTTTCATTTACGAGTAGATACTACTTAAGTTTACGAGGCGATTGGGTTTATGTCAATTCATAAATTCACAATGCAACGACTAAATTAAATCGTCTTATTGGGAAAGACTGGTTTTGACCATCCATTTGAAAATTTACTCTATTATAAATACCCCCAATATTTTCACTGTCATATCTCATTCACACAAATCTTAAAAATCTCTTAAGAATCTTATTAGGAATTAAAGAATGGGAGGAAAAGGTGGTGGTGGGGGAGGAAAAGGCGGTGGTGGTGGTGGTGGTGGTGGTGGTGGTGGAGGCAAAGGCGGCGGTGGTGGTGGTAGTGGTGGAGGTAGGAGTGGTGGAGGCAAAGGCGGTGGCGGTGGTGGAGGAGGAAGCAAAGGCGGTGGCGGTGGAGGAGGAGGCTACATGGTGGCTCCAGGGAGCAATGGGTCTTCTTACATTGCAAGAGATAACTTCGAGAGTGACCCAAAAGGTTACTTTGATAATCTCCATGGTAGCAAGTGACTTTGGCATGTGTATTCAATAAGTATGAAGTGAAGATGGTTATTATTACCAAATGTATTATCATCTAATGATCAAATAATTAATAAAAATGGGGGTTGTTTTACTTTATTCTTCTTTGTTAATTTCATTATATGAACCATAGCTTTCTTGAATTTCAGTTGCAATAGTCATATCGAATCAAGTAAGAAAATAAATTGAAGAAACAAAAGAGTATGATCAAAAGTTCATCATGCATGAGACTTTAAATAATATTGTGGTGTATAAATATTCAGTGATCATACTTGGCTAAATAACAGTTTGCTACTACCATGGCTTTCTAATTAATCCATTTCAATATTCGGTTTTGTTGAACTTCTAATGATACTTAATCATCATCAGAATCAGTTAAAATCACCATCTACGAGAGAGTGATAAACATTTGAAACAAGATTTACACAGGAAAATAGTCTTTTTTTTGGTGTTTACTTAAAATTACAAGAAACCAGAAGAACATTGTTGATTCATCATGTCCTCACATGAAACCGGAAACGGATAAAGATAGATGAACACTGAAGCTAAGGACATATATTTCAGATTTTTAAAGTGAAAGACCAGATTCTTCATCCTCCTCGAGAGAAGAAGTGTAGACAAAGTAGAAAGTCCAGATCAAACCAAACACTCCAAACAGAATCCAACCCAAGAGGTTGTTGCTGAGCCCAAAGGGTAATCCTGTTCCTTCCGTTGACATCCTGTCGTCCACCAACGCCATCGCCGGGTTACTCATCACCGCCGTCAAAGCTGCCGTTGCCGCAGCTGAAACTCCAGCACCCACGGCTGTGCCGTTTCCTTGCTTTGTCTCCATAGAACATTTCACTCCTCCCTTCCTCTTACACAGTGGAGGCAAACCTGAGAAACAATAATCGAATTCATCAACTCTAAACCAGTGAGTTCCGAATCCAGACAACACTTAATCAGCAATACTTCCAAATAATATTTTGATTGATTTTGACCACAATCGACACTTAAGATCAAAATGGTTTCTTGACTTCTAGTTGATTTACAACAAAACTAAGCTTCTGTCTGTACATGTTCCCTAATCACTCATCGAATATAAAGCAACCAAAGATCTTCACAAATTACTAGTCTAAGATGAGATCGGAGAAAGAAAGTAAGAAGAAGAGAAAAGAACAAGGCCTTTACCAAGAACAGGAGCAGAGACGGCGGCGACGGTGGGCTTGAGAAGAAGAGCAGGACGAGCCACGGAGACGGTGGAAGCAGAGGCAGTGAAGCTAGCCATTTCTCAAATCTTTTTTTTGCTTCCACAACTACAAACTCTCTTCAACTTGAGTTTTTAGTTTTCTCTCTTTCTCTATATCAACAACAACACAACCTTTAATTTCTTTGCTTGTGTTGGCTTTTGGATTTAACATAGCGCTAAATCAGTGGTGGAAAAATGCAATCCGAATCAGCACAAACCATCTAACTTGGATATGATTCTATCCATATTCCACCAATAGGCTCCATCCACGTGCCATATTTCATCTCTTTCCCTCCAACACAATCTTTTTCTCTACTGGTGTATTATTTATCAAACTGTATCAAAGATTGCATTTGACAACCAACACTAGGTTGCTGTTAAACTAAATCTAACATATATCTGTGAGAAATTTTGGTGTGTTGTTGNTGTAAAAAAAAAAAAAAAAAAAAAAGAAGAAACAGTTACACGAAGAGATCGTTCAAAGAATGAATCTAATTATAACCAGTGACCAAAGAAGAAAAGAATCGAATTGAAAAACCTAAGTTTTGAAAAAAAATAAAAAATTCAATCGTGGATGTTGCACCGTTGTAAGTATGGGTGATGGTAAGCTACATGTACGTTCCAGTACCGCTTGTACTTGTCTATACCGATATCGAGCCACGGTTTCATGATCCCGTCGTAGTGTATGACCGCTGCTTGCTCGATGTCGCTTTCTCTGACTCCTGATTCGTGACCTAACCCAACCACATTCCATTTCTTCTCCAATGGTAACATTTGCCCAAAAAAAGTCAACCAACCTATTGGCAAGCTTCTTGCTTTCCACAGATCTCTTTTTACTCCCTGCAAACCAAAAAAACAAAAGAAATTCACAACCCACACACATACATGTAAGATGTTCTATTGATGGACATTGCCATTTAACATTACAGACCAGTTCCAATAAGTTTGAAGAGTCGTTCAAAGAAGGTATTAATGCAGAGAAGACTTGAAAGGGAATGAAATGCTGTACCAGTTGGAAGTATTTGAGGTATACAGATGTCAAATCCTGCCTTCTCCATTCTTTAAGATCGAATAGATTCATCCCGAATGCCCAAGTGCACGCCTTAGGATCGAATTTCTGAGCAACCCATTCGTCCGAGAAATTAATGAATGTGTCCATCGAACGATATGAAGGTTCGCCTTCGAGACAAGTCTCTACAGCTCCAACAACTTTCCCATTCATATCAAGGCTCCATAGTCTGCTTAGATCTTTTTGAACTACTACATCATGGTCAAATAGAACGATCTTGTCCAGACCTGGGAAAATATCTGGGAGATGGAAGCGTGCATGGTTGAGAGCTGAAACAAATCGCGGGTCACTTGAGTTTTGCTTCATCAGCAATTGAGCATGGTCTAAAGGCAGGACATTCATATCATCAATGTTTAGGATTTGGATTGCAGCTCTGCCATCTGGGTTTAATATAAACCACATTGAGATTGATGGGTAATTGAGTGAATCAGTCACCACATGTATTACTATCTTTCCCGGGTCCTGCAAGCAGCAATGTAAACCGTTAAAATACCTGTGGCTTCAGCAGAAACTTGGAAAGTACTCTTTATGTGCATCAACCAAACCACAAGATTTGAAAAAAAAAAAAAAAAAAAGGATCTTGCATTACTAACAAGTGGCTCAAGTAAACAATACGACATAGTGTAAGATGCTCAAAACATGATTTACAATGATAACTGAGTAAACAATATAGGTCATAAGCCAACATAGAACAACACAAGGTTTTGTCAGCATCTATCAGAAAAGACGAAGTTGATTACTGAACAAAGAGCACACAAAATGTAACATCCTATTCCTAGTTCCATAGTAAAAGCTCCTATGGTATTAACCACGGCAGAAGACTAAAAGCATTTGTCTAGATATCAATATTCCAAGTATAAAGGAACTGAACCAGAAGCGGTTGAAAGCTAAATAATCAAAGTCAAGCATCTACCTTTGATGAGGAAATTGTAGAGTTTACAACAACCGCACAAGCCAAAATATTGTCAGAGAAGACAACGTAATGGTAGAGATCAGGATTGTTATAACTTTCTTGTAAAGGCTTCCTTTTTTCATGATCCAGGGTAAAGTATTCTGTTGTCAAACGCATTGAGAGGCAGTGAAGCCCTTTTGGAGTAGTCCTTGCTGCAAGCTGCATTAGATATGCTGCTTGCTTCTTCTGCGCCCGAGCTTGTTCCTCTGTTTTATAAGTCATGGCATGGAGTTTGGTAGCCATGGCAGGGCAGTTGTGAAAGACACGACTGACCTTGTATAAAGCAAGTTCCATGGCCTTCAATCTTTGAGGACAGCTGAAAGAAACAAAACAATTCTGTATGACTCTTCTAAATCAGCACACAGTTAAAATTTTGGGTTTGTAATTTAGATGCCAAAGGTAGTTACTGGATAAAACAGGAATCCCATTGAATAAATCACCTGAGCTTACCTCTTTGACAAATGTTTATCTTTGGTGGCATCACCGACAGCTCGCTCCAGCTCTTTTGTTCGAACTCTCAAATCCTTCACTATTTGTGAGTTATTCCCAGGTAGGGCCAAATTCAGATAGGCTTTCGCTTGGATGATTTTGTCTCTGATCTCCTTTATCCTCTCATCTGTTGCTCTTTCAAGCTGAATCATTGTATTCTTTTCACTCTTATCTAAAGGGGGTTGGAATTCGGTTGTATGATTAAGCTGAATATCTTTTGCTAAAACTTTCTCCTGAGACAAAGGAAAAAGGAAAACAAAAAGCATATGAACTGACTATGATCTGTAACACGACACTAGGGCTGTGATTGTGAATTGCTTCAGAACCTAATCACTACTTAAGTTCGTTTTATATTCAAATCAACTGAATAAAAAACACGCACCCCTGCATCAGAGCTTACTGTGGTTTGCTGTGAAACTACTGCTTGTCCCTCCTTGGTTTTGTGATTGTTTCCTGAAACCACATTGTATCTACAGATAAGAAAGCTTCCACAATAATGACAAGAAAGCAAAATAGCACAAGATCCGAAACACATAACCCCCCACCAGTATCTGAAAGAAAAGTTGTTTTATCTCCCTCATTAGACTGCGAAGCGTCATGACTTTTATCAGAGGAACCGGACGAAACCACATGATTAAACTCCTGATCCTGCAGAATTCGTTTAGGCTCCTTGAAGCCTTCTTCGTCCTAAATTACAAAGCAGAACAATTCAACAGAATGAATGGTCACACAAGGTATAAGGAGATGAGTGGCAGCGAACATAACCTGCTCAGTAGCGGTAAGTTTAAGATCATTCGTCTTATATCTCTGCAGCACAAAGGTAAGCATCTCAGTTGTTCATTTCTCGAGAAAATCAAACAAGAAAATTGGATAATAACGCAAAGCTACGATTCGAAACCACGTCACACTGAAGATTAGCTCAGGATATACGTACAATGTCGGATAATTCTTCAATGAATTCTCTTCTATCTGCCATTAAACAAAATCAAAAGAGCTTTCAGATACGTAATCCAAAAGCTGAGACTACATCAAACAAAGGTATGCCGATAGCGATTCCAGAGATTCAATCAACGACGCAATCGAGTGACTCTACACAATGCTTTACTATACTATGGCCATATCCATCAATCTAACATCCGCGAGAGATAAAAAAAAATATTATAGACGGCGAATCAAAGAATCCGAACAAGAAGAAGCTCACCAACGGAAGTGATGCTCTTGAGCCGATTCGAAACGAAAACAATTGGAGCGAACACGGTTAACAAAAGCAGCGAGAGGATCAAAATCCTCCGCCAGCGACGAAATTGATTCATCAATGGGCGAAGATTCTGAGAGACCTCTTCATATATTATCTCGGTTTCATTCAATCGTTCTCCACGAAGAAGAAGAAGCACATCCCAGAGGGAGAACACACGGATCTCGGAGATTCCCTGCTTGATTAACAAGCAATCGATGAGACGATGAACGGACTAGGGTTTCGAGATTCTTCTGCAAATTGGTTTCCTTATAATGCGGGGGTCTGTTGTTCTACGCTTTCAGCTCCGGTGATTCAGAGCTTCCTCGTGCATGTTCGGCGACTTCTCTGCTCTTTATTTTCACTTAAAACAAAAATATCAACAATTAAATTGATTTATAATTTTGGTTATATAGTTTTTGGGAAGGGGATTTCATGTAGAGGTGATGGGGATCTGGTGCGGCGCGGTGTACATGTGTGATAATAATGTCGTTGATGATGATGGTGCAAAGTTTCTACAATTTGTCCACTTTTAATTGGTCCCACGGAAAGTTCTGTCTATCTACCAGTCATATTTTGACACGTACATATATATTTTCACGAAATGAGAAGTTCGCTACTAGTGTACTTTGAAGGAACAATTTGACTGGTTTAGGTCGAACCAGAAGCTGGGGATTTGTTTTAGCAGTTAATTAGATTGATGACTATAAGTCCTTAATCTTTTTTTTTTTGCTTATTTTGTATGTTTTTAAAATCAAGATGTTATATTTTGTGAGGGGAATTAAGTTTTTGATCATTTTTATAGAAATCTATGAACATAAATTTTTATTTTTTATGCATTTTGTATAAAAATGTTTAATAATATATTATATAGTATAAAAAATTACTCCTGATTACTCTCCGATTTATTTTCGATTTTTAAAAAAATCGCTAGACCCAGACCGAACGTCCGACTTGAGCCTAACGAATTTTAGAACACAGCTCCTATATGATAATATAATGTGACTTATTTTTGCTACCAAATAGTGTGGTAGTTTTACTTTATTTTTGGATAAAACTGCATACTGTATTGTTTAATGGATCAAGTTATTAAACAGTGTGGTAGTTTTATTTTATTTTTGGATAAAATTGCATATTGTAAAAATTGATATACCAATATTTCAGTGATCAAGTCACCTTAAGACAGCAAATTTTATTTTTGTATGATAAAAATATAAATCTATTGGTCAATTAGATGTCTACATTGATTAATAATATGGTACGGAGGAAGAAATGTCTGACTATGTTAACGATTTTTATTAGCTCATTACTATATGGTTATGGTGGCAAAATAATTATTAATTATTAAAATTTTGATTTTATGATTAAAATGAGATAAAAATCTAAAATATTAGCTGAGAAATCTTGAAAAGCATTTCAAGATCTCTTCAAATAATGCTCAAATACATCTAAAACATTTTGTCTCGGTCCACATCCATATTTTTTAATTATAAGAAGATTATTTTTTAGTCTAGTTGCAAGGTCTATATAGAATGACATCCATAAAAAAAAAATTGAACTAACTAGACCTAATACATTTGATAAAAGTAAGATTAATAAAAACTCAAATTCAAAAAGAGAAACTGTTTGGTGGCACATAGGACAAATTTTAATATTGTAACGCATGAAAACATTCAAAAAATGCACGACTAATTGTCTTTTTCTCTACAATGTAATGTAAACAAGTTGTGTCAAGCAGTACAAATCTACTTTGAAAATAAATAATTGTCTTTTTCTCTATTATGTAACGTAAACAAGTTGTGTCAAGCGGTACAAATCTACTTTGAAAACAAATAATTGTTTTTTTCTCTATTATGTAAAGTAAACAAATTGTGTCAAACAGTACAAATCTACTTTGAAAACAAAGTTCATAGTTAATCACTCTACAAATTTTGAAAGATAAAATATATATCTAAAAGTTGTAAAACTCTTGATCCTCCAAACTTACATATAAAATATATATCTATGTAGTCTCTTGATTACATATGGTCAAATTGTAGAGTATTATGTCTCACTAGCCCTTTTTTTTTTTTTTTTTTTTTTTTTTGTTTGTAGTGACTACAATCTTAAATTAAACACCTGAAACCTTGTATGTTACCTAATGGCTAATGTAATCAAGAGACTATCTTTCACCCTATTTATAAATAGCGTTAAAGCTTTTTAAAAAAAAATATTGTGGTAAATTAATCATCCTAACTTCACCATAGCTTTATTACTCGCAAACATTTGATTAAAGAAAATGTCTTACAGAGCCACGCATTCTCAAAGCAAATTAAGGTTTCCAGTCTTTGTGGTCTACATATTTATCAAATAATTTACCACAATATATAATGTTTTTGTGAAAAAGTTCTAATGCTAGTTTATGTATGTACATAAGATTTTTATGTTGTTTATGTATTCAATCATTGAACCAAATACTCTGTCAACTTATTTGGTTCCTCCTCTATATCTTATTTATATCTTAATGTTCCTCCTCTATATATCTTATTTATATTTTAATAATCTAATTTCTATAACTTTGTTAATCAACATATACCATTTTTCTCTAAAAATCGAAGCTTATTTTTTCAAACAAAAAAAGGAGTATTTTTTTGCTGGACTTTGCAAGTCTAAACACACATCAGGCAATGTTTCTCCTCGGTAAAGCCCACTCCCAAAAAAATAATTAAAAAAAAAGCGGAAAAAAAAAAAGAAAAAAAAGAGGAGGAAACGTCTTTTTACTCTACGGGATTGTTTCTCTTCTCCACAAGACCCTTTTTAGTTTTTATTAGAGAGAGCCTTAAGCTTAACCCTTTCTTCGCCTTCTTCACCATCTTCTTCTTCTTCGATTTTCAGATCGTCTCCTCAATTTAATACTCACCCTATCTCCTCCCTAATATCTCTCCATTCTCTCACCATCAACAATCTCTCGATTTACTTTCCTCACAATCACCAACCACCTCTTTCCTCCGTCTTCTTCATCACTCTATTTTGTCCGATTCAGACTTTTTTCAATTCTCCCCTTCCTTTTCAGCTAAATTCACTGTGTAGATTCTATCGGATTTGGATTCGAATGTGGGTATCGTTGAAGAGGGTAAGGTGAACGTAAATCTGGGGGGAGGCTTCTTTTTTTCCTGGGTCGTCGTCGTTTTTTCCATCTACATGCAGTTTTGGGGTTAGTACGTGCGATTAAGCGACGAATCTTCGTTTAGATTCACGAAAAGGCTACAAACGAGTCGTGGGAGAGCAATGGAAGGAGACATGGTGGTTAAGGTGAAGAGAGCAACGGTGGCGGCATGCATGACTTGTCCTCTCTGCGACAAGCTCCTCCGCGACGCCACCACTATTTCCGAGTGCCTTCACACGTGTTAGTCTTCCTCTCCTCTTTCGATTTACGTTTGAATTCGCATTGCCTCGGTGAAAATTTTCCTCTGCAATTCGTAATTCCTGGGTTTTCTCGTGTCCATCGTTGTTCGATTGATTTTCTGCGCTTTTTCACATTTGGGTTTCTCTTATTCATTGGAAATCCGTGTGATTAGTATTGTTAGTCTCGTCTCTTTCACTGATATCATGTCTCTCCTCCATCTCTGAATCAATTTTGGTGAAACTGGTATTCGGGGTCAACGAATCGTTTTTTTTTCTTTTTTTTCTTTTTTGGTTTTCTCAATTGTTGACCAAAATCTGTAATTGTTGTTTACATGTAAGCCTGCAAGAATCCTTCTTTTGTTCGTCTGTTTTAGTTAGCTTTCTTTGAATTTTGCGAGCGTTCTCTTTGTCAACGATGGCATGTGGGTCAAACTCATGCCGTCAAATTCAGGCGCATTCTCGAATTTTGGTTTTGGCCAATCATGTCATTTAGCTGCATGTTGTTAGTTAGGTGCCAGCTGCTTTGTCATATACACAGCATGTAAGTTTTGTGTTGGGAATTTCAAGAAACAAGGGACCAGCACTAGTAATTTTGTGATATAATCTTCTCTTTATCAGTTTAATTTCTGGTGATATTTGTGTGCAATGGCGTTTATCAGCCTCTTACTTCTTCAAAATACTATAGAGTTTAGATATAATTATGTTTGGATCGACTCACTGGCTTTAGTTTTTATTTGTTTATTTACTAGTTAAGTGTGTCAGTGATTTTTCTGCATGTTGATTCTACAATTCCAAACTATACACAACCAGTTCTCTGTTACCCTTGACCGAGAAACTTACCATAATGCAGACATCGTTCTGTACTTGTGGAGGTTGACTAAGTGACACATGTAAAACAAATCTGATTGATATGCTCATTCCATCTGATCCAAGAAAAGTAAATGTTCGTAGTGCGGTTTCATTGCAAAACTGAGCAAACCTAAATATGAATTTAGCAGCCTTTTATCACTAGTAGAATCTTCAGAACGCCCTAAAATCTGTTTACTGCAGTGCCAATATTAGGTGTTCTCGTTTGATTTGAGGTTTGTTTCTGTGGATGATTTGCGGTTTGGTTTTTGGTATGATGCCATTTCAGTTCCTTCGGTTATTAACTATCTATGATCATGATTTAAACCAAACTGGAGGATCTCTGTTTACCACTTCTCTAGCCATGACAATTGGTATTACTTGATGCTGTAGAAGCCATACCTTGCTATAATGCGTGTGGTGGAAGGAGTCCGAAAATCTAAACTTCCATCTAACAATATTCAATCCGTGCTTTAAACCTCGAACATTATGCTATTTATTCTTGAGTTGAAATTTTTATCTGAGAAATTGTTTGTTTTATTCTCCAAGTAATTTGGTCGCTACTGATATCATATAACCCATTTTGTTCTTACTTGAGAGTTACTATCTACTGAAATGAGATCAGTTCCTCGCTCACTTTTATGCAGTTTGTAGAAAATGCATATATGAGAAAATCACAGAGGATGAGATAGAGTGCTGTCCAGTATGCGATATTGACCTCGGGGGTACCCCACTGGAGAAACTAAGGTGGCTTCTTCTTATCCTCTATTGCTGTTACACAGTTTTAGCAGTGATTCCTTCTTTATATATATATCATATTTGTACCGTAGACTGTTAGAAGCCTTTTTTTCTTTTATGTAGTGCCAGATATGGAGGGTTTCTATAGTTTTTAGAAAAATCATTTGATTTAGAAGCTCTTATAGCTGAATTAATCAATAATACTTTTGCTGACATTAACTAAATTTGGTTAGAACCAGAATTCAATCTATTTAGTACTATCTCTCTCTTACTAAATGATTACCAGTACGAGCTTTCTTGGTGGTGAACTCATGCGTTCGCTAAGTAACCATTCTTATGCATGTATTTTAGGCCTGACCATATTTTGCAAGATTTGAGAGCCAAAATATTTCCTCTGAAACGAAAAAGAGAGAGGGCGCCTGAAGTTGTGTCCTCAATCACATTGCCTGCAAGGAGGAAAGAGAGGTCCATCTCGTCTTTGGTGGTAAGCACACCTAGGGTTTCAGCACAAACTGGTACAACAGGTAAAAGAACAAAAGCTGGACGAGGTAATAGTTCGTTCACGAAGAGAACTGTGAAGAAGGAAGAAGAATTTGGAGATGATCATACAGAGAGCGCAAGCTCGCCTGAAACACTTAAAAAATTCACTCAGAATAAAAGGCAGGTAAAGAAGGTGATTCCTCTCTTTAGCTTTGTGTTTCTTTTATTTTGCTACACTATGGAAAGTAGTTTGTACATTTTTTCAGCTTCAGAGTCATTGCCCCTTAGAAAATGTCATGAAAAGGATACCGTCACTGGCATCATGTTAAATTAATACTTTGGAATTATAAAGTCTACCTAGAGAGAGTTTTGTATCACAAACAGATACCATCGTCTGTTTTGGACGTCCAAATCCAAATACAATCTTATGACTGGTTTGATCTTCGAACCTTTATTTACTTGATTCTTTTTTGCAGTCTTCATATGCAGAGCCTAACCAGTCCCTCTCTAATCGAAGAAACAAGGATGTTGGTGAACCTTGGGATTCCAAATTACATCTTTGGAAACCTTTAAATTTTCTTGTGGATGTGGCAAACGGAACAAAGCCTTCTCAAGGGTCGGATCCAAAATCTGAGCTTGGAAATGCATCTCACAATGATGTTCAGGGGAGTAAAGCCAAAACAAAGGATCAAAAAAGAAAATGTAAACTCGAGGAAGAGATCATCAATAATGGTGATCCTACCGCATCAGAAACTGCTACGCTTAAAAGAACGCGTAGGACTCGCCGGAAAAGGTCATCAACTTTTGGTGATTCAAGAATCCCACCGCTACTGGATGCAGCGAGCCAGAAACAGGAGAGGAGAAATGGTCCTGTATGGTTCTCACTTGTGGCGTCAAATAATCAGTGAGATTCTTACTCTGTTTCTGAGTTTTACTGGGTTTTTTTTCATTTCTATGTATTGTTATCTTGATAAGGACTTGCTGGTTTCAGGGAAGGAGAAACATCCTTGCCTCAGATTCCAGCAAACTACTTGAGGATAAGGTAAGTTTTCTTTTCTCGGCTCTGTTTTCTTGCCACTAATTTTTATTTTTCAACTCTGATTAAGTATCACTTTTTTGCATTTATGGTTTCAAAATTGTTTATTGTTTTACCCAGAGTTTCCTCGTTATTTTTTCTTTCTGTGGTATATTTTTCTTGACAAAGCCTTCTGTTTTGGCCACATCTCACACCTAATTCTGGACTGGGAGTGTCTAATTTTTTTGTTTGGAAGGATTATATCGTACCAGCATTGATCCTCTGTCTGTTTTATTATATGGTAGGGATGGAAGTATTCCAGTTTCTTACATCCAAAAGTACCTCATGAGGAAGCTTGATCTCAAGAGTGAAACTGAGGTAAGCAACCTTTTTTAGGCAGTTGCTACTTCTCTGTTTCTAGCTTGTATCTGCATGGTCTAAAATGGAATCACATAGACCGTAGTTCTATAGATCGTGTCAATTCATGTGCTTACTAGAATGACTATAAAGTTCATAACTGTTCTTATTACCATAACTGAAATGCCTGTATTGAACCTTATCAAGAAACTGAGGATCTAGTGGATTAAAAGTTCGCTCGTTTGTGTTTTTCTTTTCTTTCTTTTAACAGGTTGAGATAAGTTGTATGGGCGAACCAGTGATCCCAACATTGCAGCTTCGCAGCTTAGTGGAGCTGTGGTTGCAAACAACTTCTAAGAACCAAAGAGTAGCTGCATCGATCGGTTCCTCTGCAAAGGAATTTGTAATGGTGTTGGTTTATGCTCGGAAGGTCCCTGAATGCAACAACTGAAGAACTGTTTAAGACTCTTCTGCAGAACAAACCAAATTAATTTTCTTCTTCATTGAATCTGCTCCAAGGCCGAGAAGAAGAAGAAGAAGTGAAGTGCAGGAGCAGTCGAATGTGTTGTGTGTAGTTTAGTAATAAATATAAATTTTTCTTATAATCTTAAAATGAATGATTGGTGAGACAGAAGACACTTTGTTTCAAAGAGAATTATAATTTGCTTTCTATAGGAGATTTTGTCCTTTGTGGACAATTGAATGTATGATAGGATAATGTTGTCATTTCTATGAGCATTTGTTTCCTTGTTTGGACTAAATGAGAAGTGCACGAACTTCATGTGAACCATATGACTTGGGAATTATTGAGAAGTCAAAAAGAAAAGAGAAAAAAGACTAATTTTGAGTTATTGCAGATGTTTAATCTATGCTGAAAAATGCATAAATTTTCTCCTAACTAGTATTAAGAAATGAAAATTCAGTTTTGAAAGTTTGATTGATATATGGGAAAAGGTTTAGCAATGGAACTTTGAAAAACTTAAAATGTTTATTAGTAACCGTCCAAGACGAACGAATACACGTTTATGTAAATACTAAATATATATATATATATATATATATATATATATATATAAGTAACCGTTAGAAACTGCGAAAAAGCTTTGGTTCCACTTTTCTTTTTGGTTTTACTTACAAAAAAGTAAACTCAAATACTTGGAACTAAACGAAGTGCTTTTTTTATTTAACCTCTTGGATAACGATGATGCATGATTAGCCATAGATATATCATCTATGCAAATAATCTTTTGATCGAATTAGAAACAAAATGTCCTTAAAACACGAAGCTAAAGGCGAATCGATATTGTGTACAGTTTCTGTCAGAAGTGAGAAACTTGATTCTCTAATACAGAGAAGCTTAATTGCTTGTTGCGTTAATTAAATACGGAGATAATTAATTACGACCCGACCCGAGTCTTTACCCAAATTAAGGTCTTCGAGTGGGACCCACCTCTGACGCCGGTTTCGTTCCTTCTCCTTTTTCTCTCTGCTTTTCCGAAAATAAAGTTTCTTTTTTTACTTTGCTTTATCTTTAAAAATGATTTGTTTCACTGTGTTATTTGAGGTAAAATCATAGAAAAAACCGGAAGGATGCTTTCAATTTTTGTTTTCTTTTGGTTGAGTGATTGCAGAAGCGAAGAACTGTAGAGAGAGAGAGAGAGAGAAGGAGAGAGAGAGAGTGCAAGAAAGTCTTCTCTTTCACACCTTTCGTTTTCTCGAACCTCTTTAAGAGAAGGTGGAGGAATCTTGGGTTTGACAACTCATTTACAGCTTCTTTTAAGCTCCAAAGCATCCAAGGAAGAAGGTCCGTTTAATTTGCTTTTGCTTCCTCATCATTCTCTCTCTCTCTCCCAATTCCTCCTCTTTTTATTCTCGTTTCGGTCTATCAAGTTTGATTTTCCATTCATGTGATCACAAGTTTGCGTCTTTAAGAGTCCTGTGGAGATGGGATTGTGTAAAAATGGAAATTTGACCTTCTGGGTCTTTCCCATTTTTGCTTCCAGGATAGATTAGTTGTTTTACTTCTTTGTTTCTTTTGTTTTTGGGGGGAAAATTAGGGTTCTTGTTTAGTTGATTTAGGGCTGTTTTAAGACATGGAGGAGATAGAAGGAACCAACAGAGCAGCTGTAGAGAGTTGTCATAGAGTTCTTAACCTCTTGTGTAGACCACAGCAGCAGCAAGATCATGGGTACGACAAGAGTTTAGTGTCTGAAACTAGAGAAGCTGTGTTTAGGTTCAAGAGAGTGGCGAGTATGCTAAACAAAAGTGTGGGTCATGCTAGGTTTAGAAGAGCCAAGAAGCTTCAGACCCATTTGTCACATTCCATCTTCCTTGATCCTTGTCATCACCAAAGAACAGAACTTCCGTCACCATCATCCTTGTCTCAGAAAACACCTCCACACCGGTCTGGTTTCCATGAATTGATCAGCTTGAGACCTTCAGATTCCCTCACTTTAGGGACCCGGTCTTTCACGCTAAACCCAAATGCAAAAGCCCCTCTTCCTCAGCTTAACCACCATGCAATGCCCTCTTCCAATTTGTTTCCAGAACAACAACAACAACACCATCAGCATCATCAACAGCAGTTACATGAGCGGTTTCAGGCTCATCATCACCATCAGCAGCAGATACAGCAACAGAAACATCAAGCTGAGATTATGCTAAGGAAGTGCAATGGTGGGATAAGTTTGAGTTTCGATAACTCGAGCTGTACACCAACCATGTCATCCACTAGGTCCTTTGTCTCATCGCTTAGCATAGATGGTAGTGTGGCTAACATGGAAGGCAAAAGCTCCTTCCATTTGCTTGGGGTACCGAGCTCAACGGATCAGAGCTCCCAACATTCTAAGAGAAAATGCCCCATGAAAGGAGACGAACATGGAAGCGTCAAATGCGGGAGCTCTAGCAGATGCCACTGCTCTAAGAAGAGGTCAGTTGCATATATTTTTTTGTTTTCATTTTTCACAAGCCTTCTCTTCATGAAGATGGTTTCTTGAAACTTGACAGGAAACATCGAGTTAGGAGATCTATCAGAGTGCCTGCGATAAGTAACAAGGTTGCAGATATTCCTCCTGATGACTATTCATGGCGAAAATATGGTCAGAAACCCATCAAGGGCTCTCCTTATCCCAGGTATACACTTCTTGATCACGCTCTGTTGATTGATGAACTCACACAAGACAGTAAAAAAAATCAAACTTTTATGAGTCTTTTCATAGGTTTAAAGGATTTGAGTGCTGATGAGTTGAGATTCATAGAGACAGAGTTGTGTGTAAAGTATGAGTCTTTCTTTAAGAAGTGTATATGTATTGTGTGCAGGGGATATTACAAATGCAGTAGCATGAGAGGTTGTCCAGCGAGGAAGCACGTTGAGAGGTGTTTGGAAGATCCGGCGATGCTAATTGTGACATACGAAGCAGAGCATAATCACCCGAAACTGCCGTCTCAAACCGTAACAACTTAGCTCTCCCATTTGTCTTGGTGTGGTCCAACAAGCAGAAACCTTGTCATGTTGCAAGCAATGATGATCAACTTTGACTTTGCTCCAGTGTTGTGAAATATGATTGAAGCAGTGCTTTTGTTGGGGGTGGATTTGCAGCAGTTGTTGAATTTGGGTTAAGGGGTAAATGTTAGGATATTGCCAAAGACCCTTTTGTTTCTTAAGTTTATCGCTCTTGATGTTATGAAGTTTTCTTCTACCTATGTATTTTTCTTCTCAAGCTGGTTTTTTTTTTAATATATAATATGGTTGGTGTTGTTAGGATTTGGAGATTTGTGTTGTGATTTTGCAGTATGGTTGCTAAGTAACTTAATTAGTTTTAGGAAGTGAAGAGAACTTAAATCCAAGATATGATTAGAGATAAACAAAGATAAACAAACTTTGTTAAAATACCACCAAATCTACCAACACCGTAATTAGAATCATGATCATTATTGCTAGTCAACAGTAACCATCATAAACTATCGTGTCACTTGAAAAACATAATTGTGGTAGTGGAATGTTCTTTCAAGATTTATGTTTGAAACGATTGTGAAATCTCAGTATTAGGACACGGTTTGTACATGGGAACAATAAAACTCGGCTTTTTCACTTTTACTGTTTTACAAAACATAATAAATACATAACTAGATGTTAAAAGTTTCCAAATTTTGTGAGTAATATAATGGGCCCTTTAAACTGAATCTTTGTGGCCCATTTATGACATGAATGATGAATCCACCAACTCTGACAGAAAAAACAAAAATAATATCTCATCAATCATCATGTCTTCTTCTTCGTTTTCGGGTCTTTTTGTGACACTTTTCTTTCTTCTTATATCTTTTAAGGATTAGATCTCTTACACGATCATGAGTCACGGAACTTCTTCATAAGGTAAGGCTTATCCACCAACCACCACACCTCTAAAAGGATTTGATCAAAAGTCGATGCAATTTGCATCTGATATTTTCAATNTTTTAAAAAAAAAAAAAAAAAAAAAAAAAAAAAATTTGGTTTCGGCGGTTGTTTTTCTCATGTTTAATTAACACGTTGTGGTGGAGATTTGACGGCGGAAGCTCATGGTGGGGTACGCGCAAGTTGTATGCTATAAATGGATTCAGATATCTTCTGCCAAGTTGTTGGTTTTCTCTAGTAAATTCTGGGTTTTATCTTAAAATGACGTTTCTTTAAAAAATAAAAACTCAAATTAGAGGCCAAAAAAAAAAAAAAAAAAATCTGATTTTGTGGTTTTTTCGCAAGTGAGTTTTTGATTTGATTTGATCTGATCTATGTGTTTGTGGAAATGTCTGAATGAGTGGTTTCTGTTTTTGCTCCTTGATTATTTTTTTTTTCTTGGTTATATATAGAGGTTGATAGCTTCTGGGTTTCATTAGGTACAAGCAAGAAGTTTTATGAAGTAAAGATGGTTATGGCGAAAGAGAAGAATTTTCTGACGGTGGCACCTTTCGAGTGTGCCTGGAGTGACGATCTGAAGTTCCGGGAAGCAGGAAGAGGCTGCGTTGCGTTTGATGCGTTTGCTCACAACGATGTCACGGTGGTGTTCAGGGAGAATGTAGGGAGTCAACATTACCACTACAAGAAAGACAACAGTCCTCATTACATTGTGATCATTGGTAGCAATAGGAACCGCAGGCTGAAGATCCAGGTTGATGGCAAATCTGTGGTTGACGAGGAAGCTTCTGGTCTCTGTCGTTGCTCTCTGGAGTTCGAGAGCTACTGGATCAGTATCTATGACGGGTTGATTAGCATCGGGAAAGGCCGGTATCCGTTTCAGAACCTGGTGTTTCAGTGGCAAGACTCCAAGCCTAACTGTAATGTCCAGTATGTTGGTCTCAGCAGCTGGGATAAGCATGTTGGATATAGAAACGTGAGTGTGTTTCCCGTGACGCACAATCATATCTCGCTGTGGAAGCGAGTGGATTGCCGTGAAGTTGAAGGAGATGATGAGGCTGAGGCTGAGGCTGGTGATGGGAAGTTTGTGGAGGAAGGGACGGGTTATGGTTATGAGCATTGGGGGCTTGGTAATTTTCTGGAGAGTTGGGAATTATCTGACACAATCTTTCTTGTTGGCGAAGAGGAAATGGATGTCCCTGCTCACAAGGTTATCTTACAAGCTTCGGGTAGCTTTCCTTTGAGCTCATCAGATGGGGATGTCATTCAACTCCGTGGAGTATCGTACCCGCTTCTTCATGCACTTCTTCAATATATCTATACTGGACGAACTCAGGTACTTATTCTTGTATCTTCTATTCTTCTTCCCTTATTGTCTGTGAGGTGTTCTTCTGCTAGGTGAAATACTTTGTTTGTAACCTTTTGCTGTTTATTAGGCTTGGAGGCTCTTAATGATTTCTTTGAACTTTGTGTTTTGATGTAGATTTTGGAATCAGAACTTGCTCCATTGCGGGATTTAAGTTCTAATTTTGAAGTGATGCCATTGGTGAGACAGTGTGAAGAAAATATAGACCGCTTAAAACTTAGCAACGGAGCATCTGACACCTGCAAAAGAGTCAAACTCTCGTGTCCTATTTCACACCCTCTGTCTGGTTTTATGTTCCCAACTGCTTTCCCTGCAGATGTGGGTAAGCTGAAAATGTTGTACTCAACCGGCGAGTATAGTGACGTAAAAATCTATCTCAGTGACCATGGTCTCACTTTCCAATCTCACAGAGTCATTCTAAGTCTTTGGAGTGTCGCATTTGCAAAGGTGAGGAATTCTCTTTTGTGGTTTCAGTTCTGATGTGCGTGAAAGTTTTGGTTCTTAGTTTTCATTTATTCTCAATGAAAATCCAGATGTTTACAAATGGGATGAGTGAAAGCCGTTCGTCAACGATTTACTTAACCGATGTGTCACCAGAAGCATTCAAGGCTATGATTAGTTTCATGTATAGCGGGGAGTTGAACATGGAAGACACGATGAATTTTGGTACCGATTTGATCCATCTTCTCTTTCTAGCTGACCGGTTTGGAGTTGTTCCACTTCATCAAGAATGCTGCAAAATGCTCCTGGAGTGCCTCTCGGAGGTAGATTTTTCTTCACAACCCTCTGGAGTGAATGATATGTCTCTGTGTCATTATCATGTTTCTCTTCTTTTCCAGTGCATCTGTTACAATATATGGTTTCTGTATGATAGAGAACTTAACGAGCCGTGCAGTGAGTTGCGGGTTTCAGCCTTCTGAAAAATGAAAGAGAAAAAGAAACGAAGCAAGTGCTTTTAAAAACATTCAAAGTCAAGAAATATTAATATTGTTCCGTGTACATATTACATGCAGGGACGGCGTTCTCGTTTTGGAAGAAGGTCATACCACAAGATTAATTCTTTTATGCGAGTTTATTGGGCGCTGAAGCAGACAAATTTGGAAAAATAGTAGGGCCTTTTCTCTAGCTAACCTCTGAACTTTGTTGCAGGATTCTGTATGCTCAGTTCTCCAAGTGGTTTCATCTATCTCATCGTGTAAACTCATCGAGGAGATGTGCAAGAGGAAGTTCTCAATGCACTTCGACTATTGTACCACTGCCAGTTTGGACTTTGTCTTGTTAGATCAGACCGCTTTCAGTGATATTCTTGAGGTATGTTTTCTTTCTCACCAACCTTCATTTTCTTATAAGAACCTCTCAGCCCGCTTGGGGACTTGGTAACTAGAACTGTTTTATTTAGTTATTGAGGAGAACGATTGTTGCTCATGCACTGATCATTGTTAATTATCATGGAAATAAATATTTACACAACGTTTATCTATGAAAGTGTAATGGACATCATCAAAACCATTCCAGCGAGTATTAATACTTGATTTACAGTCTGCAGATCTGACTGTGACATCTGAGGAAAAGATTCTCGATGCTGTTCTCATGTGGTGCATGAAAGCTGAAGAGTGTCACGGTTGGGAAGTTATAGATGAGCTACTGAACTATTCTAGTCCAGAAATTTTGTTCAAAGAAAGGCTTCAGTCACTTGATGACCTGTTGCCTCATGTACGCTTCTCTTTGTTGCCATACGAGTTGCTTGAGAAGGTAAAGCAGATCCTGACCCTTCTTATGCTAGATGAACTTTATCATTTTCTGCTAAATTGATTTATGCTGATGCCATCTATGCTTAATGATCCTGCAGTTAGAAAACAGCAACCTTAGCAGACAAATCCCAGTATTCAACCGTCTTGTAAGTTTTTAACATTTATGTCCTTATTTCAGAGAATATTTGTTTCACATTTCCAGGCTTTTCTCCTCTCCGAGCCCTCTCTTATTCTGTCTTCTGTACAGGTGAAGGAGGCAGCTAGCTTTCTGGCTTCCAGATTGACATGCCCAGGAAATGAATCGATGTAAGAATTTACCAAGCTATGTATCTTATTATTGTAAACTTATCCAGTATTGGATCTCCAGATTAGTCAGTTTTAAAAGCTCTCACCTCTGGTTCAAGGTTCCAACACCGGAGATCGAGTTTCAAGGAGCTTCAGTACATACGTGATGGGGATAGCAATGGGGTGCTGCACTTTGTTGGTACATCTTATGGGAGTCATCAATGGGTCAACCCCGTTCTCGCAAAGGTTAGTTCCATTTGTTGTTTTTATCTTTCTTTCTTCATGTTGTTGAAGTCGTCTTCTAAGAACCATTGATAAAAGAATTTTACTGGAGCATTAGAGTTGCTTATGCTTTGAATTTTCTTATTGTTTCCAGAAAATCATCATTACATCTAGCAGCCCCACTTCCAGATTCACTGATCCAAAGGCTTTAGCTTCAAAAACCTACGTGGTATGGTCCACTAAAGTTCCTTCTTCTTATATGATTGGAATTTGGCTTTAATTATAAAATGATCTCATGCTTTCAATATCCATTTCTTTCTAGAAACTAAAATTTTAGCTACAGTACGAATTCCTTTGCATCTGCTCTATAAACCATATGTTCTCTAACTTGTGTTGTACCAGGGCACTTCCTTTGCAGGGCCTAGAATGGAAGACGGCCATATATCATCTTGGTGGATGGTGGACTTGGGCGAAGATCATCAGGTCTCTCTTTCGATCGCATACTCTGTTTTCATAAATACACCAACGGTCTAAAAGCTTTATAACCCATGCTCGCAGCTGAAATAAGAGCGAATGTAATATCTGAACAAACTAACTCGGTGAGAGGATTATTAATTTGATGCAGCTAATGTGCAACTACTATACATTCAGACAAGACGGGTCATTAGCGTTCACAAGGTCCTGGAAGTTTCAGGTATCTTATCTAACCATCTAGCCTAGTCTCGGTTGCCTAGTTAAACACAAGCTGCTTAAAAAGATTGTGTGTTTTGTTGCTGTTTTTTTCTCTTGATGGGTTTGAAGGGATCAATGGATGGTAAAACATGGACGGACTTGAGAGTCCATGAGGATGACCAAACAATAAGCAAGGCCGGTCAGTTTGCATCGTGGCCGATTACAGCAGCAAACGCGTTAATGCCTTTTAGGTTTTTCAGGCTGGTTCTGACCGGTCCAACCTCAGACACATCAACTCCTTGGAACTTTTGTATTTGCTACTTGGAACTCTACGGTTACTTCCGTTGAAGCTACTCTGTAATGAAACGGCCTTTTGACTGTCTCTCTAATACACGTGTCTTTTCTTTTCTTCTTCGACTGCCGAAAGGCCCGAAACCAAATCCTACGCATCACAAGAGGAACTTATTCAGTCTCGCGCAGCTCCATTTCATATATGTTTGTTTTCTATACGCACTTAGAAACATGCATGTACATGGCAAGGGCCGGGCCTAAGAACAATAATTTTTACGAGTTTGCATAAGTTGGGACCTCTCTTTGTATCACTCTTTCCTCTTCTTCACGACGTCTATATATATATTTTTGTTCTACCTCACATCTTTTATTTTCCTTACATTCTCCAAACTCCAAATTTTCAGCTTCTCCGCATAATACTTCCCTTCTTCCATTTTCCAATACCAATGGATAACAGCAACCGTCTTCGTCGTCTTTGCAATCGTAAGCAAACCAAGTTCACTCGACGACATGACTCAGAAGGTTTCTCTTAATTTAGTTTATATCTTACCGGTTCTTCCTCTTTGTCGTGAAATAAGAGCGATAAAGCAAAGAGAACAACGCAACTAAAGCGAAATACCCTTATGGTATTTTATTATCTCGTGTGATAAAGATTACAAGCTCTAAAGAACTTTATATATACACCTCAAAAGCCTGATAAATCAAAGTGTACCGTACCTTCGGCCCATTGCATCAGTGTCCATCCGAGGGCTGGCCCTTTTATAGTTGTGTCTGTTTAGAGTCACATTGGACAACACTCTTGGTCTACACTCATCCATTTAACTTATCTATCTTAACTTCTTTCTCATTTTTTAATTGATTTTTGGTTGAATATAACGAACTAAAATACAGAAGTGAGTAAGTATCGATTGGGAGTTTGTCAATATGTATATGACCGAACAAGAAGAAGATCTCATCTTTCGAATGTACAAACTTGTCAGTAGTATTTAAAATTTCCATCTTCTGTTTCTGTTTATATAATAATCTCGTTCCAAGTAAAATTTTAAATTCTTGATCTAATTGTATGTATATAATATGTCATGTGTATATGTGTGTCTGAATTTAGGCATGTATAACGTAGGGGTGTTATCTAATTGTATGTATACTATAACGTGAAGATAGAAAATGCGTCCACATAATATATTTAAAGATATATTTATACACATTTATATCAAATTAGAAACCTAACTTTTCAAATGATTTCATCGTAACTAAAACAGAAGTAATATTCCTTTTATGTTTTTTTTTTTTTTTTTATGTGATTTAGAGAGCGTTTTTTTAGAAAAATTAAAAAATTCCCTGTTGTTGAGTGCTTTTTTGACATGGTAACTCTTTATAGTCTGATCGTAGTGTAGATAAATATTATGTTTGATGGTGCATAAACCGTGTGTTATACATGATCATATATAGAGTGTGGCTACTGGCTGAGAAACGATTTACAATAAGCCACAATGAGCCACACGTGTTTTGGATTTCGATGGTTTTAATAAGAAAGTGTTTCTCAAGAAACGTTAAAGTTGATTTCCAATTGGATTGTTTTGATTTTCTCGTAAGAGGTTCATTTGGAAGCATCATGGCTGTGAAAATGTAACGTATACGCGACTTTTGTGTTGATGCCAATGAAGTCTATTGTACAGTTTGTTTGTTTATGAATGTTTTACATATTTAATTTTTTCTTGAGAATAAAAATTCAAAAGAAATCTTTTATTTATAAGTTGTAAATGGACGTAATAGCTTTTATTTGTAATCGACGTAAATATTTTATTAACCCTAATGCCATTATCAAAACTTTGAAGAATGAAAATCTTCTGTTGTTTTGTCTAATTGTTAACGAGCGTTTTAGCATTGAGGTTGTATGTTACACCTCCTTACACGTTTTGGATATTCTACGAACTACGTGACAGTTTACACATTAAATTGTACACCTACACAATTAAAGGGAAAATTATTAAGATACTGAATATTTGCTGACAGGTGAAATATACATTTAAATTTTTGTTTGATGCATTTTGAAATTAGACAAGTCACAATTGCATTCAAAATCGTCCTTAATTTCTTTCTAATTTTTGTTTAAAAAATAGTGTATTCTTTTATGAATTTTTTACTTTTTGTGAATTGTAGAGATGAGCTAGTGCATTTTAACATTTTAGTGGGGGATTACTAATAAAANAAAAATTTAAAAAGGGAGTTTTGCCCAAAAAAAAAAAAAAAAAAAAACATGTTGAGATGGGCTAAAAGCTAATGCATTTTATTGGTGGGATTAGTATTAAAAACATGTCGAGGTCGACTAAATTGTTTGTGTTAGATATCGGTCAATGTTTAACTTATATTTTTTAGTGCTATGTAATTAGTGAAGACAAATTTTTTTGTACAACTGCTTGTCTACAAAATACATAACTCTTTAAAGTTAAAACACATATTCATTACTTTAACATCCCTTCATTTTAGCAACGGCCGGGGTGTCATCCGTAATGGTGATGGGCAGTGGTGTGGTGGGTTCGCTCTGA